>JADRCH010000459.1:316056-475406 GCA_019843965.1 Rhynchomys soricoides
TGTGTGTGTGTGTTTTGGAGGGATTTATTAGAATGACCTACAGACAGTGATCCAGCTAGTCCAACAGTGGCTTTCTACCAAAAGAAGATCCAAGAATTCAGCAGCTGTTGTTCAGACCACACTGCTGGATGCCTCACTTGGTCTCAGTATATATCAGAATCCCAAAGAAATAGGCTATAATGGCAGTGAAGGAATGGACTTGTCAGCTAGAGTGAGAGCAAATAAGCAAAGAGTAAACTTCCTTATGCCATGTCCTTTATATAGGCTCCCAACAGAAGGTATGGCCCAGGTTAATGGTGGATCTTCCCACTTCAAAAGAGCTGTCTTTAAAGATGCATCTCCCCATCTCAAAAGATCCAATTAAAAGTGGATTTTCCCTGGCCAGGCAGGGGTGGTGCATGCCTTTAATCCCAGCACTTGGGAGGCAGAGGCAGGCGGATTTCTGAGTTGTAGGCCAGCCTGGTCTACAGAGTGAGTTCCAGGACAGCCAAGGCCACACAGAGAAGCCCTGTCTTGGGGAGGAAAAAAAAAAGTGGATCTTCCTATTTCAAATGATTTCATTTTAAAAATCCTTGAAGGTGTATTCCAGATGTAGTCAAGTTGACAGCCAAGAATAGCCATCACAGATTATATGATGACATCCTGCCTTTTAAACAAAATTTTCTTGAATTTACATATTTGTGAATATCCTAATTTTCCTTTTGTTATTTCTAGTTTCAATCCATTATGATCAGAGAAAGAAATCTTTTATTACTTCATTCTTTTAATATTTATTGATATTATCTTATGCTTACCATAGGGAAAATGTCCATGTGTCCTATAGAAGAATGTGTATCCTGTTCTAGGGGAGAGCATTATGTATACATTCAGTTTTACTCAATTATGGTGTTGTTCCAGTCCTCTATTTTCTTATTAATTTTCTATAGCATCACATTCTTTATTGAAATCACCATTTATTATTAAAGAACTCTCCAATTATTTCTTTGCACATACCCTAGCAAGAGATAAGATATTCAAAAAAAAAACTTGAGCTTGTGTCTTTGGCTACCAGACTATTGAAAAAATGGACAACTCCTTCCCCAAGAATTAAAATGTTCTTGGGAGTTCATGGTGAGGAAAAGGAAACTCTGAAGTTCTACTGCCAATAAAGGAAGCTAGCCTCCCGGGAATAGCTTTCACACTGTTCTGACAACCTATCAGATCATGTTTCAGAACAAAAAGAAACTAAGACAACAGATAAAAGGGCAGGATCATATGTTGTCAGGACTTTCCTATACCTGTAAGTCATCTGTATGTACTCTTTTAAAAGTTACATTCATTTATTGATTGGTTTCTGAGTGCCATACAAGTAGAAGTCAGAGGGCAGTTTGCAGGGATTATCAGGATTGAACTCAAGTCATCAGGCTTAGCAACAATAACCTTTACATGTCAAGCCATCTTGCTGGCCCTTGTATTTATTGTATTAAGAAATTGTATTAAGAAAGGTCTATTGCCCAATTTTTTATGAGATAAAGAAGAAAGAGGAGGTGTATGTAGGCATGCACATTGTAAATAAAGGTAGAGAGTCAATTCATAGGAGATAGTTCTCTTAGTATAGATCCTAGAGATTAAATTCATATCCTCAGGGATAGTGTCAAAGACCCTTAGCCACTGAGTCATTTCACAAGCCTCCTATTGTCTACTTTTGAATAACATTTTTGCTTTTACCACTGAGGTTTTGTTAGCTTTCTATATTCTCTAGATACAAATGTGTTATCAAGTATTATCATTTTCAAGTATCTTCTAACCTGTTCATTGTCATTTCACTTCTTAGGTAATTTCCGGGTATAAATCCTACTCTCAAATTCCTATAGGCAAGATTTTACATCCTACTTCTGCAGAAAAAAACTCTCTCCCCAGTCTTTGTTAGGTTTCTAGCACGTCTGTGGTTGTCTTTATAATTCCTTTCTATGTATAAGTAGGTTGTTCTTTTCATTCAAATACATTAGAAACTATCCTCCACATAGTATTTTTATTTTATGCATATATTTATTGTTTCTGAAACAGCTCTAATCTAGGGGGGGAAATCTGTTGTTCTCTCTCTAGAGTCAGAGATCAAGAACCCTCAGTAAAAACTTGGGCTATCTTCAAGACCTCTGCTGAGCAAAGGAAGGAAATACAATTCCACAATACTCCCTAACCAGTTTTAAGCTGCCTTTTTCTTGAATCATCATATTTTTTTCGTTTTACTTCTGTTGATTGGTTGGTTGGTTGGTTGTTTGGTTTGATTTAGTTTAGTTTTTGTTTTGTTTTGTTTTGTGAAACAAGGTCTCACATTGGCATCTAAGCTTGTCTAGAAACTCACTATGTAGCCCAGACTAGCTCTTTGTTATTTTGAGCAGTATTTTCTGTCTGATGGTTAATTTGTTCTTTGGGGTTGTTGACATAGATCATCTGTGAATAAAGACACTTTTACTTATTCCTTTGTAATATATGTACCTTTTATTTGTCCTTTCCTCAAAATAGGATGCCCAGGAAATTTTTAATTCTTCGGAATTTGCTGAGTAGTGTGGTGGCTAAAGAAAAAGGCTCCAGTGTCTTATTAGATTAGCTCTTCTTCTTCCAGGACAATTACAGAAACATTTTATCCATTATTCATGTTACACTCCTTTTCTATCAAGCATTCTTCAATATCTAGTAAACTCTTTGAGGCTTTAAATACCTTATCTTAGTTGTTTTGCATTTGTTTGTCTGTCTGTTCATTCATTTATTTGTTTGTTTATTAATATGCATGTGGGTATAAGTGTGTTAAAGCACATATATAAAGGAATGGAACCTGGGTGTCAACCTTGCTAGCAAGCGCCTTCAACCACTGATCCATCTCATGAGCTCTTTTTTTTTCTTTTAGTTTTAATTTTTTTTTTTTTTATTCCTTAATCTTTTTTTACACTCCAGACTTCATCCCCCTCCCGGTCCACCCTCTGACTGTTCCACATCCCATACCTCTTCCCTGCCCCACTTCCAAGAGGATGTTGCCACTCCCATGCCCCACCCCACCAGACCTCCATACTCCTTTGGGCCCCAAATCTCTCAAGGGTTAGGTGCATCTTCTCTGACTGAGTCCAAACCCGGCAGTCCTCTGCTGTATATGAGTTGGAGGCCTCATATCAGCTGGTGTGTGCTGCCTGGTTGCTGTCTCAGTGTCTGAGAGATCCCAGCAGTCCAGGTTAGTAGAAACTGCTGGTCTTCCTATGTGGTTGCCCTCCTCCTCAATTTCTTCCAGCTTTTCCCTAGTTCAACCACAGGGTTCAGCAGCTTCTGTCCATTGGTTGGGTGTAAATATCTGCATCTGACTCTTTCAGCTGCTTGTTGGGCCTTTCAGAGGGCAGTCATGCTAGGCTCCCGTTTGTAAGCACCCCATAGCATCAGTAACACTGTCAGGTCTTGGGGCTTCCCCCAGAGCTGGATCTCAATTTGGGCCTGTTACTGGACCTTCTTTTCCTCAGGCTCTTCTCCATGTTTGTTCCTATAGTTCTTTCAGACAGGAACAATTCTGGGTCAGAGTTTTTGACTGTGGGATGGCAACCTCATTCCTCCACTTGATGCCCTGTCTTTTTCCTGGAGGTAGACTCTGCAAGTTTCCTCTCACCACTCTGTAGGGCATTTCATCTAAGGTCCCTCCCTTTGAATCCTGAGAGTCTCTCACCTCCCAGGACTCTGGTGCACTCTAGAGAGTCTCCCAACCTCCTACCTCCCGAGGTTGCCTATTTTTATTCTTTCTGCTAGCCTTCAGGGCTTCAGTCCTGTCCCCCCAATACCTGATCATGGTCCCATCTTCCCCCCACTGTTCCCTTTCCCACCCAGGTCCTTCCCTCCCTCTCCTCACCCACCCTCACTCCCCGTGATTGCTTTCTTCTCCCTCCCAACTGGGATTGAGGCATCCTTACCTGGGCCCTATGGCTTGTGAACCTTCTTGAGTTCTGTGGATTGTGTCCTGGGTATTCTGTACTTTTTTGGCTAATATCCACTTATTAGTGAGTATATACCACACATGTCCTTTTGGGTCTGAGATACCTCACTCAGTATGATAATTTCTAGTTTCATCCACTTGCCTGCAAAACTCAGGATGTCCTCATTTTTAATAGCTGAGTAGTATTCCATTGTGTAAATGAATCACATTTTCTGTATCCATTCTTCTGTTGTGGAGCAACTGGGTTGTTTCGAGCATCTGGCTATCACAAATAAGGCTGCTATGAACATAGTGGAACACGTGCCCCTGTGGCATTGTTGGGCATCTTTTGGATATATGCTGGTTCTTCAGGTAGATCTATTTCCAATTTTCTGAGGAACCTCCAGATTGATTTCCAGGTGGTTTTACCAGTTTGCAATCCCACTGGGAATGGAGGATGCAATCCCACTGGGAATGGAGGAATGTTCCTCTTTCTCCACATCCTTGCCAATATATGCTGTCACCTGAGTTTTTGATCTTAGCTATTCTGATTGGTGTAAGGTGGAATCTCAGGGTCGTTTTGATTTGCATTTCCCTGATGACTAAGGACTTTGAAATTTTCGTTAAATGCTTCTCAGACATTCGAGAATCCTCTGTTGAGAATTCTCTGTTTAGTACTATACCCCATTTTTTTGATTGGGTTGTTTGGTTTCTTGATGGCTTGCTTCTTGAGTTCTTTATATATTTTTGATAGTAGCCCTCTATCAGATGTGGACTTAGTGAAGACTTTTTCCCAAACTGTAGGTTGCTAATTTGTCATATTAGCTATGCCCTTTGCCTTACAGAAGCTTTCCAGTTTCATGAGGTCCCCTTTATCAATTCATGAGCTCTTTATCTTAGAATTTTATCAAGTTATTTTATGTATCTTCATTAAAAGGTTGGTCTCAATGGCTGGGTACACCATAACAGTTCATATTCAATTTTACTGACATAGAGAATTCAAGAAGCACAAGATGAAAATAAATGTGAAATGTGTCTTAAAACCTAAGTTGTATTAACAAAATACCTAAGATTATGTACATCATTTATGATTTAAATATATAACTTGTAAGAAGTGGAGGATAGCAGTAAAATTTTCATGTAATTTAAAGAGAGAATAAAGAATATAGGGATTGACATAAACAAAGTTAGTAATGCATCTAAAAGTCAAGAGAGAAAAATAATATAGTGAGAATAGAAACTGGCTTGCAACTGTGGAGATAGGGAAGTGTAAGATAAAGGAACCGGTGTCTGGTCAATGCCTTCTTGCTACATCATCCCATGAGGTTAGAGAAGTAAGAGAGTAAAAGGAGGCTGAACTTGCTCAGTTGCAGTCTCTAACCCCATACATAATGGATAGCTCTCACACTCTACTCCCTACTTCTTATTACTATTAGGATGACAATTAAATCTCATTTTTCTATGACTTCGTAGAATAGAATTTTGGGGCTACAGCTGTACCACCTTGAACATGCTTGATCTCATTAGCTTCTCCTACCATACCATAATTTCCTTATCAAATGGCTGTTGGACTCTTTCTTTGATTTTCTCTCCTAAATATATTTCCTTATTCTTTAAACAGGTAGGCTAAGAATTTTTTAAATCTTTTAATTCTGTTTTCCCTAAAATTATATCTTTAATTCACTTCTCTTTTTACTTTTTAATATGAGCAGTTAAAAATGAGTCATGTAGCACATTGCTGGTTAGATATCTGGTCAGCCATATATTCTAACTCATCACTCTTAAGTTGCAATTTCATAGAACCCTACGGTCAATGCATGGGCACAGTTCATTAAACTCTTTGCCACTTTAGAACAAGTAGATCCTTGCCTCTAGCTCTCCAATATAGTTTTCTTGTTTTTGTCTGAGGACTCATAAGAATTACTTTAACTAACCACATTCTGATCCTACTATTTAGGTAATTTTTTTTTTAACTTTATTTACATTTCAAATGTTTTCCCCTTTCCAGATCTCACCTTTGGAACCTCCCTATTCCCTCCACCCTCCCCTGCCTCTATGGGGGTATTCCCCCACCCACCCACTCTCATCTTCCCTCCTTGGCATTCTCCTATACTAGGGGATCTAATAACCTCAGGCCCAAGGACCTCTCCTCCCCCTGACGGGTAACAAGACACTCTTCTGCCACATATGTGGCCAGCACCATGGGTTACTCCATGTGTGTTCTTTGGTTGGTGGATCAGTCTTCAGGAGTATCGGAGGGTCAGGCCAGTTGCCACTGTTACTGCCTTTCTAGGGATGCAAAATCCCTCAGCTCCTTCAGTCCCTTCTCCAAGTCCTCCATCTGGGACCTCACACTCAGCTCTACTGTTGTTGTGAAGTGACTCTTGGGTATTTCAAACTTTTGGGCTAATATCCACTTAACAGTGAATACATACCATGTTCATTCATTTGTGACTGCTTTACCTCGCTCAGGATGATATTTTCAAGATCCATCCATTTGTCTGTGAATTTCATGAAGTCATTGTTTTTAATTGCTGAGTAGTATCCCATTGTGTAAATGTACCACATTTTCTGTATCCATTCCACTGTGGAGGGACATCTGGGTTGTTTCCAGCTTCTGGCTATTATAAATATGGCTGCTACAAACATAGTGGAACATGTGTCTTTATTACATGTTGGAGCACCTTCTGGGTATATGCCCAGGAGTGGAATAGCTTGGTCTACTTAGGAAATTTCTGAGAAATTTCAGACTTGTCTTATAAACCTTTTCTTCTGAGCTATCACCAGAGTTGCCTCTGTACTCTTATTCATATAAATATGAGCTTTCATAGCCAATGCATCCAATTCCTTCCAGCCTCTATTGTCCAATTCCAGGGCTATCTGTAAAATTTGATATCTCTGTCACAAAAACCCACTCTCCACTTCTCTGGTATCAATTTTGTCTTCATCCCCTCAAGGTTGCCATAACACATTAATTCAGCCTGGAGGTTAGGAAGTTCAAGATCAGGGAGAAAGCCAGTGTCAGGGTACCAAAAAAAAAAAAAAAAAAAAAAAAACAAATGAAGCTAAACTTGTTCTTTTATAATAGCATTAATCTCATCTTCAAGAGTATGACATCTTGCCAGTCATGAAAATACACACCTTTAATCCACTGCTCAGGAAGTAAAATCTCAGAATTCAAAGCCAGGTTGATCTACATAACCAGTTCCAAACCAGCCAGAGCTACAGAGGGAAACCTTACCTTAAAAAATAAATAAATATCACATCTTAATATTGTACAATGACAAATAAATTTAAATGTGACTTCGAAGGAGGACAAACACTCAAACCATGGCAAATGACTTAACTATGATTGCAACCCAACAAAACCATAAAGAAGGCAAAATCTAAAGGAGACATAGCAGGGGAGTACAAAAATAAATGAGATTGAAGGCAGATGTAAGAGAGCAGATTAAGTATTAGTAGTATACTAAATTCATATTCAGAGAAAAAGAAATTAGAACACTTGCTGGCCTGGACATATGGCAGTGTAATTCAGAAGGGAAAAATGATAGGAGGAAAGAAAACTTGAATGAGTATGAAATTGAAGTGTGAAATCTTGTCTCACTGAATGGTTTAGAGGCAATGAGGGAGAGATTTCCATAAAACTGACAAAATATTGGACACAGCAGGATTTGTGTCTATATACATAGGTGTGGATGCCATTACTAAATAGTCTTCATATGATTCAAAGATATTAACAAAAGGAGGCTAATGAAAAAGAATTGCTAAAACAAAACAAATTAGTAGTGTTTCTAAATGCCAGGAGAGAAATTTAATATTATGAAATGACCTACAAGAACATGACAAGGCCAGGTATGGTGATGCACACTGGTAATTCAAGAAGTCAAGAAACTAAAGAAAGAGAAATTATGAGTTAGAGTCCACCCTAGGCTAAATAACAAGCTCCACACCATCATGAGCTACATAGTAAAACCCGGTCTGAAGACAAGGAAAACTGACAGAGAAATAGGATTGGAACCAGTCAGCACTGGTTTCACAAAAATTAATAAAGAAAACATAGTCAACTGATGATATCACTTGTTTTTGAAAACATCAAACAAGAAAACCCATGCATATTATCAATACTATCTTTCACATTACTTCTCTCAAAGCAATTGATTCAGTGCAAGAGAAAGTGTAAAAATCAGGCAAAGTGGGACTAAGTGGTACACACCTTTAGTCCCAGCACTCAGGAGGCAGAAGAAAGCAGATAACGAGGTTTCCAAGTTCAGGACCAGCCTGGTCTACAGAGTGAATTCAGAAAAGCTAAGGCTACACAAAGATACCCTGTCTTGAAAACAAATGAAATCAGTCAAAGTGGTAACAGTCAGTCACACACACATACACGTTGTTTTAAAATACACTTGAACAATTACAGGAGATGAAAAAGACTAACAGAGTTGAAACATTAGTAATTTACTTTTCTGGCCACATAGATAACACTTCCTAAGGTCAGGACACAGACAAAACTAACTACAATCTGTTCCTCACAGAGCCATGGCAACAGCAAAGTGCATCCCTGATGAGCCTCAGCTAAGAAGCAGGAGACATGATCTCCAGGAAATGCTGACAGAAGTGGGACTGTCTGTTGACTACTGGCTGCCTAAACTTCAGGAAGACCTAGGTGTGACCTCTGCCCAGGCCTTACAATATTTAGACAAAAGAGACTTACAGAAGCTGAAGTCCCAGACACAACACACATGGGAGAAAAAGGCTCTGGAGAAGCTGCTTGACCTCTCACAGCCAAATAGTGTTGCAGAGATGCCGGAGACTCCAGGGCAGATGATAAAGAACAGGCAGAAGCAGGCAGGACAGGCACTGCAGGCTCTAAGAACCTTGCACTCAGAAGGGAAGCACAGAGAAGAAGAGGCAGTGAGAAGAAAAGAAGCAGAGCTGAGACAAGCGATGGAGATCCCTGAGGAGTGCTGGCCAGTGCCTGAAGTGCCCCTAAAAGACATCATTGAAATGATAGAGAGACATCTCAGTCACATGGAACAGACCCTGGTTCATAGTCAAAACCTCTCAGATGGAGACCTGGTAGGATGGACATCTGGAGGGCTTGCCCTGCAGGGAATTTATAAGACCAACAACCAAAGAAGCCTGATTCAGAAGAGAGAAGAGCTACTCACTGTCCCTACGCAGTTCTCACTTGTTGGCCCAGAACGTGGCATATGGATAGAAATAAAGGAATTTTCATCTTTTCAAGAACAAGACATGTTTACACAGACTATAGAAAGGCTGGGTTTCAGTCCAAACTTCTTGGTTAAAAGTGAAGGATGGGGACTTAGTCTAGAAGCTGGTATGGGTCAAAACAAACAGACAGAATCTGAGGATACTCACGAATCACATTCAGAACACACTTATTTCTGCTTAGCCAAGTTCAGCTACACCCCATTGGCCACCTGCTATTTTCACATCAATCATCTTCAGCTCTCCAAGGCTGCTCTCCAAGAACTAAAAAGTATTGAGGAACTCCTAGAGCAGACAACACACCCAGATGGATTCCCCTTACTGAGGAACAGGGCTGAAAACTTTTTCCACAGGTTTGGCTCTCATGCTAACCAAGGCCCACTGCACCTGGGGGGAATCTACTGCTGGAAAGCCATTTCAGAAGGTTTCAAAAGTGAGCAACTGACTGAGGTAAAGCAGCAAGCAGATGAGTCTTTGAATATTTACATAAGGGGCAGCTATAGTGGCTTTGGAGTTAAAGTTGGTGCAAATGTAAATATGGAAGACTCGCATTCAAAAACAGTATCTTACAGTACAACTCATCAAAACTTTCAAACCAAGGTGCAACTATCTGTAGCCAAGATAGGTGGACCAGCAGAAGCAGATGGAATTGCACAGTGGACAGCTGGTCTTGTCGCTAGCAATCAAACCTGGTCTGTCATTGACAGGAAACTCCAGTTGGTACCTATTTGGGACATCATCTTGTCCAGTCATAGAACTGATTTTAAGGACGCCCTTCAAGTGGCTAACTGCCTAAAAGACAGCTACACTGCTCTGACTGGACTCCCTGCCCAGATTCAAGAGGGAGAAGAATTTCTTACTGCTAGAAAAGAAGCTAGGCTTTTCCTGGAGGATGTGAAATGCTGGGAGGTTTCTGATCCTGAAGAACAGCTTAGTGAGTTAATACATTTTATGCAAACATTGAGTCAGAAAATAAAAAGTTATAGCATTTGGATTAATACATGCCTCACAGATTGGGATCTGCAGAATTTTCTAATAAACATTGTCAACTTCTGCAAAAATTCACCCACTTATAAAACTCAGTTTATTAAATCTCAGTTGTGCAGCCTTCTAGAACCTCATGTCTACAAAGTGACAAACTTTCCTCAGGCACAATCCATCATACAGTGGATCAATCAGTCAGAGACAGAGGAAGAGCAACTCAAAATCACCTCATTTTCTAAATTCATTGAGACCTTACAGAAAATCCACAAAAACTTAATGGAAGTGAATTTTAAAAATGAGACCCCAGAAACAGTGGAAGAAGCGAAAAGAACAGCTACATATGAGGTCACCACAGCTCTCAGCTCCTTCTTGAAGTACCTCAGAGAAACAGACCAGCCAGACATGCAGCTGTTGCTACTCTCCATTGCAGCTGGTGCAGGCTATCAGTTGGAAAACAGTATTTTTCAGCGTCTTCTGGGGTGTGATGAGTTAAACTCCCTCTTGGATCAAATACAAAGTAACCAGCGCAAATACCAAGAGCTTAAAAATATTTGCAACTACAGAGCCCAGGCATTCTTTGTGCTCACAGCTCTAAGAGCCACAGTTGAAATCACGGGTATTTCTACAGAAGAGAAAGGACAACGTTTGACATTAATTAAACAACATATGGGGAAATTGTTGTCTCAAGAAGTTACACATGTTCTCACAAAACATGGAGCACATCATGACTGGGAAACTCTCGAGAATGATTTGAGATTACTCATTGAGGGAGACTATGAAGCCACCACCCCTTCTTTACAAATGGATGAGGTAAAAAAACAATTACAAAGTCTCTGCCATGAAAAGAAACAGACTTATAAACAACAAAGTAATAAAGACAGCACAAAGGAAATAATAGAAAATGGACCTTTCCTAGACTTACTCCAACGTCTAGACCTAGACCATTACTACCCCAAAAAAATGAGCAAAGCTGACTTCCATCTGATCTATAAGACCTCTGTGTACAATTCTCAGCCGAGATCTGAAAAGGAGCTCCCATTCTATTTCCTACAAAAGCTACTGATGTTGGATTATGGGTTGAGACACCTTATCTTCAAAGATGATGAAAACATAAAAAGCCAGATCTCCACAGAGTCCTCCAATCACGAATATGAAGATTTTGATCCATATGAAGATGTCATTAAAGACAATGACAGTCCTAGCTATCCTTCAGCCACTGAGTCCTGGCCCCACATTCACCCACTGGATATCCAGATGGCCATTTTTCACTGTGCAGACGATCTTACCAGGCAATATATTTTGTCCAAACTTTCCATTTGCCAATATGCTCTCCCCCTTGTGGTGCCAAATCCCACCACTTCTCAGATTGAACTGAATCTCTGGTCTCTCAGACAAATTAGGAAAAGTTGGCAAGATGCAAGCAAATCTCCACAGGACAAGAGCTACAGTCACAAGAATCAGCAGATGTGTCGTGTCTCTACCCCTATTGTGTCCTTCATTAGAGTTGGAAATGGCCTCTCTGCTTCCAAATCTCAAATCATGAACTCTCTTCTCAGTAAACGTAAACATGATGTGTTTTTTCACAGACACTGCAGAGGAAGCAACAAACACTGTCTCCTGATGGAGGGAGTGGTGGAAATCTGCTGGTTCTGTCCTGGGGGCCAAAGTGAGGACATCTTTGACAAGTGTCTGGCCTTCACCAATCTTCATGGAGATGCCAAGGAACATTTCCAACAACTCAGCTTCCTGCAAGATGTCTCTTCTCTCATTGTGATCCTCATGTCGGCTTCTGATAACAATAAAGAAAACCAAAAGCTTGTCAGACACCTCTGTCAGTCATCAATACCTCTGATCTGCTTGATTGATGACAAAGAAAAGGCCATAGCAAATAATTCTGGTAAAAGAATGAGAATTGGCCTCAAGAATAGAAATGAGGCAGAATTAACAGAGGAGCTCACCAATGCCATCAAACATTTTCTAGAGTTCTCCAATACCACTCTCAGTTTAGAGGACTGTTCACAGATAGCTCGAAAACAAGGATTCCTTATTGATGAAGACCAGAGAGACTGCATAGAAGCCAAAGAAAAGGCACAGACTATAATGTCTCTCCTGGAGGAATATAAGTTATCTCAGACAAAAGAAATTTTCCTACCTCTTCAAGGACAACTGTGGCACCTTTGGTGTAAGAAAGACAAAGAATTCTACCATCTGAGAGAAAAGGGGAATCGGAGCATTGAACAACACAAGAGTGAGATTGAAACACATAAAAGAATAATTCGACATCAGCAACTGGGAAAAGCCTTTCCTCTCAATGATTTAATGCGCTCTGTTCTCGAACTCCTCCAAGACTATTCAGAAACCCATCACAAACTCTACTTTTTGCAGTGGCTGACTCTGTTTTTTGACAACCTGACTATAGAACACCTGGAAAAGTTACACGAAAAGCAGAGATCTTTGTGGTTAATGGTACAAAGAGAAAAGCAAAGAGCACAGAAGAGCAACTCCCTGACCCTCTGGCAGAAGCAGATAGAAGCCATCTCCACAGAGATTCATGACTGTACTTTAGGAATTGAGCACCTTCTCCGAGAAGTTGGCCAGATCTATGAGGCTCTGGAAGAAATTTCCTCCTCTAGAGATAGCCTTTTTCTCTGCCTCCCTCAAATTGCTGCAGACCTGATGATAGCTGGTGTTCCCATTGAGCTGATGGATGGGGATGCTTCATATGTGCCTCTAAAGTGGGTAGCAGCTATTTTTGACAAGATCTCAGAGAAAGTTGGAGACAAAAGGCTGTTTGTTCTCTCTGTCCTTGGCCTGCAGAGCTCAGGGAAGTCTACCCTGCTGAATGCCCTGTTTGGCATTCAGTTCACAGTCAGTGCAGGCAGGTGTACCAAGGGGGCCTACATGCAACTCCTGAAGGTAGAAGAGACATTCACAGAAGAACTCGGCTTTGACTATGTGCTTGTTGTAGACACTGAAGGACTTCGGGCTCCAGAACTCAACAACAAGTCCCAGAATTGGGACAATGAGTTGGCAACCTTTGTGATTGGCCTTGGAAACTTGACTCTGATCAATATTTTTGGGGAGAATCCCTCGGAGATGCAAGACATCCTACAAATAGCTGTCCAAGCCTTTCTAAGGATGAAACAAGTGAAAATTTCCCCCAGTTGCCTCTTTGTCCATCAAAATGTGGGAGAAGTTACAGCTAAAGACCAAAATATGGAAGGACGGAGGTGTTTAGAGCAGAGACTGGATGAAATGGCAGTAACAGCTGCAGAACAAGAAGAGTGCTCAAATGTATTCCACTTCAATGATGTCATTAAGTTTGATGTCAATAATAATGTCTACTACTTTGCTCACCTATGGGATGGCAATCCCCCAATGGCCCCTCCCAATCCTCATTATAGTCACAATGTTCAGGAACTAAAGAGTAGAATTATTTTGACTGCCAAACAGGAATCCAAAGGTAGTATCATGAAAATATCAGATGTCAAATTTCGAGTTCAAGATTTGTGGAAAGCCCTGGTCAATGAGAACTTTATTTTCAGCTTCAGGAACACCAGAGAGATCATGGCCATGAGCAAGCTGGAAACCATGTATAACCACTGGACCTGGGAGCTGAGGAGTCATATGCTGGACTTCCAGAACCAGCTAATGAATCAGATTCAAAATGGGAAAGTTCAGGCACTCAAAACAAGCATATTTGAGGCTCCAGTCACAGAAAAGTATATAACAATTAAGCAAGAACTTGAAAAATATTTCAGTGAAGACCCAGACAATGAAATACTGGTTCAATGGAAATCAAATTTTGAAAATAAACTAACAATCCTTAAAGAGGCCCTTATCTCAGACACCAGAAGGAAAGCCAATGAACTTATTCATTTAAAAAAGAATCAAGAAAGGCTGGATAAGAAAAGGTCGAGTTATGAAAATGAATTGTTGGAAAGAAGCAGAAAGTTGGCTTTAACTGTAAAAGGTAAAGAATTAAATGAAGAAGAGTTACATGAAAAATTCAATCAACTTTGGAAAAAATGGGTCTGTGATGTGTCCTTAGATCTTCCTCCAGTCATAGAACCTGACATTGACACAGATTCTGAAAACATCCTCTGGGAGTATTTCCAAAAGGAGATAAACATGGTAGACATAATAATGAGATATTCTGAAGACAAATTTCAAATAAATTATGATGAGCATATAAAAATGAACAAGAAGTATAACTTCATGACTCGGACATTAAATGTCTGTGATAGGGAATCCATTAATATGACTACTGAAAATATTATCACAAGATTTAATGAAACTATCAACAATATTCATAAGCAACAATGTGATTATAATATAAGTTATTTCCATGAAATCCTGAGAATAATAGAAGAAGAAGTAAAATCTGCACATACTGAGGAAAGATATACATTTACAAGCAAATACATCATTGAGTTGTCTTTATGCTTATTCCAAAGAGCATCTAAGAGTTTTAAGGAAATGCACAAGGCATTCAAGAGAGCAAATGACCCTGTGAACTATCTGGAGAGAAAGAAAGATGATTTCTTTATGAGTTTTAAGATCTCCTGCCAAGGTGCCACCTCCATCAAAACATTTGTTGATTTTCTTTGGCACAAGCTCACCCCTGCTATCTCTGTCACCATAGGGGGGAAAATGGTCATTAAAATTGCTGGAGACATGCGATCAAGGTGCCCTGAATTCAATGGAAACAGGGCTAACCTAGAGAAACATATTCTTATTTCTCTGGCAGAAGAAGAAAACTTTGATAATTACTGGCAGTACCTTCATTATACAAAATCTTTTTTTAGCAGCTATATTGAAAACCGTATTAAACGATACTGTTCAGATGAAGAAAGTAAAAAAATAAAGACTTTTTTAGAAATAAGTTTAGGCGACATCAAGAATGCCATCCTGTCTGCCATTCATGAGTCCACAGCAGTAGCTAAAGATAAAGGCAGCACTGCATCTGGCTGGCTGGATTTGTTCTGTGACCACCTAGGAAGCAACCTGATCTTCCCAAGAAGAGACCTGGTAAGCATCGAGCACCAGGAGATAACGGATACTGAGTTTCTCAAAGAAGCCATGAGCAAAGCTTTGGATCCTGCAATGAGGAAAGTAGAAGAGGACTGTTCAAGTAAGCCCATGGATGAAATGATTCCTGACATTGAGAAAATTCTCTCTGAGCATCTCTGTGGCTGCTGGAAACAATGTCCTTTGTGTAATGCAATTTGTACAAACACCATTCCCCAACATGAAGGAGACCACAGTGTGCCATTCCACCGTCCTCAGGCTGTCAGTGGTTGGCATAAGCATAAAACAGACTACTTTGTCATTGATTGTTGTACCAGTTCAGTAGCAAGTGACCGCTTCATGCTTTTGGGAAATAACAGGGAAATCCCATATAAGAACTACCGGCAGGCAGGAGGGGATTATGCCACATGGAGCATCACCCCAGATTCATCCACCCAGTTGTACTGGAAATGGTTTGTCTGTCATTTCAGATCAAAACTAGAGGAAAAATACCAGAAAAAATTTACAGATACAGGTGAAATCCCAGAGGCATGGGCCAAAATCACAAAGGAGGATGTGCTCAATGACTTGAAAGAACAATAATACTCAATGAGTGACCCAATATCAGAGTCACAGCATACCTAAATAATTCTAAAACTCCTCCTACTAACAAGGGTCTCCAATATTTCCATTTTTAGGATTAAATGTATAAAAGCTTTTAATGTATAGAAGCTTTACTATAAAATATCTTTAATTCCCTTTGTCTTGATTTCTTCTGGTTTCAAATCTAATTATCATGGCTAGGAAGATATCTCAGAAATTATGAGCAGGTGTTATTCTTGTTGAGGACCTGGGAAAGTTCCTAGCATCCACTTGGCAGCTCTTCAGCCATTAGTAACTCCAGTTCCAGGGAATCTGATACCCTTTTCTGGCCTCTGTGGGAAGCTTCCACACACAGCAGACAATCATAACATACAAAAATATCAATTACCAATATATGTGAACATATGATAAAATAAAATCCACTTAACATACCATAGCTATGTACAATTTTACAGTATATAAACTTAGGGACATTCCTGTTGATTACAGCGGAAATACCAGGAAAGCTTGTATTTATGAGGCTATCACATATGGAGCATTCTACAGCACTCAATCTCACAATACGTAAGGTACTCACTTATAAATGCACTCTAAAGTTAAAATATATTCTATAGAATACATAGAAGTAGAGAACATAGTAGCCGCTATCATGGACTGAGGGTAGCATAAGGGAAAGGAGACATTATTCAAAGAGGAGGAAGTCTCAGATACAAGGAATAGGATCTGACTCACCATGGTTAACAATGTACATGTTGAAATTGCTCAAAGAGCACATTTTAGATGTTTAGTATGTGAAGTGATAGAAATTGTTTATTTGCTTGTATGTTTATATGCTGATTTGCTCATTTCACAATGTACAACTGGCACTACATTGAACCCATCAATAAATATAATCAATAAAGACATTAAAGTTCAAAAATATAAACATGTAGGTTTCTTTTTTTAATTAATTAATTTATTTATTCACTTTACGCATCCCAATATTAGTGCCCCCTCTCCTCCCAGTAGCCCCTCACACAGATCCTTCCCGCCATTCCTCCCTCTCTTCCTCTTCTCAGAGCCCACCCCTAGAACATCAAGTCACATGTAGGTTTCTTTTATTTTTTTTTTTTTCAGGAAAACCAAGATTTTAATTTCACTTTTTCCTGATCATTTTGCAAGTTGCTACTTTTATATTCTTCTGAATATCTTTTGTTTTAAGAAGGAATAATTTATTGTTCACTAACAATGTAATTTATTACCATAGCTGAAAAACTATTAGGATACATTGACTTGTAACAAAATTAATAATGAAATCAATATATTTCCTTCATAAAGCAACATCTATAAAAATAATAGTAGGCAATGTCTTGTGCACATCAGCATTAAGAAAAAATAAAATAGTTACTAAAATAATTTTAATGATATAATGTGAGGGCACTAATAACAAAATATTAGCATTCTCCTAAGACTTAAAGTAAATAAAATAAAAGGGAAATAACACTATACTCTCCCAAGGGGAGACTGCTTTTAATCAGATCCTTTATCCTATTCTGTGTTAATGTATTTAACATTTGTTACTTGTTAGTCAACAAATTTTTACTTTTGAAAATGAAGTATTATTCTAAAGTTCATAGGAGAAAACAAAATGCAAGAACACTCAGGAAATTTTTGAAAATAAAACCAAAAAATGATAAAGCATATTTTCCAAGTCATAAAAACATTTTTAGTGTTAAAAGCCATACAAGCAGATCAGGGTACAAAGAAAATAATTCAAAAATATCTACACTAAGTACAACAGAGTTTGAGGCATATTGGCACCTGCAGCCTCTGAGAAAATGGTAGTTTGAATTGACTGTCAATTTGACAGGATCTGTATAGTTCTTTTTGTTTCTATTTGGTTGATTTCAGCCCTGAGTTTGTTTATTTCCTGTCATCTACTCCTCTTGGGTGTATTTGCTTCTTTTTGTTCTAGAGCTTTCAGGTGTGCTGTCAAGCTGCTAGTGTAAGCTCTCTCCAGTTTCTTTTTGGAGGCACTTAGAGCTATGAGTTTTCCTCTTAGCACTGCTTTCATTGAGTCCCATAAGTTTTGGTATTATGTGTCTTCATTTTCATTAAATTTTAAAAAGTCCTTAATTTCTTTCTTTATTTCTTGCTTGACCAAGTTATCATTGAATAGAGCATTGTTCAGCTTCAATGTGTATGTGGGCTTTCCGTTGTTTTTGTTGGTATTTAAGACCAGCCTTAGTCCTTGGTGATCTGATATGGTGCATGGGATTATTTCAATCTTCTTGTATCTGTTGAGGCCTGTTTTGTGACTAATTATATGGTCAGTTTGGAGAAGGTACCATGAGGTAATGAGAAGAAGGTATATTCTTTTGCTTTAGAATGAAATGTTCTGTAAATCTCTGTTAGATCCATTTGGTTCATAACTTTTGTTAGTTTCACTGTATCTCTGTTTGGTTTCTGTTTCCATGATCGATCCATTGCTGAGAGTAGAGTGTTGAAGTTTCCTACTATTATTGTGTGGGGTACAATGTGTGCTTTGAGTTTTAGTAAAGTTTCTTTTATGAATGTGGGTGCCCTTGCATTTGGAGCATAGATGTTCAGAATTGAGAGTTCATCTTGGGAGATTTTTTCCTTTGACCAGTATGAAGTGCCCTTCCTTATCTCTTTTGATAACTTTTGGTTGAAAGTTGCTTTTATTCGGTATTAAAATGGCTACTCCATCTTGTTTCTTGGGACCATTTGCTTGGAAAATTGTTTTCCAACCTTTTACTCTGAGGTAGTGTCTGTCTTTGTCACTGAGGTGTGTTTCCTGTATGCAGCAAAATGCTGGGTCCTGTTTACGTATCCAGTCTATTAGTCTATGTCTTTTTATTGGGGAATTGCATCCACTGATGTTAAGAGATATTAAGGAAAAGTAATTGTTACTTCCTGTTATTTTTGTTGTTAGAGGTGGAATTATCTTCTTTTGGATTTGTTGAAAAAAGATTACATTCTTGTTTTTCTAGGGTGTAGTTTCCCTCGTTGTGTTGGTGCTTTCCATCTATTATCTTTTGTAGGGCTGGATTTGTGGAAAGATATTGTGTAAATCTGGTTTTGTCATGGAATATTTGCTTTTCTCCAGCTATGGTAGTTGACAGTTTTGCTGGGTATAGTAGCCTGTGCTGGGATTTTTGTTCTCTTAGGGTCTGTATGACATCTGCCCAGGATCTTTTGGCTTTTAGAGTCTCTGGTGAGACGTCTGGTGTAATTCTGATAGGTCTGCCTTTATGTGTTACTTGACCTTTTTCCCTTACTGCTTTTAATATTCTTTCTTTGTTTAGTGCCTTTGATGTTTTGATTATTAGGTGACAGGAGGAATTTCTTTTCTGATCCAGTCTATTTGGAGTTCTGTAGGATTCTTGTATGTTCATAGGCATCTCTTTCTTTAGGTTAGGGATGTTTTCTTCTATAATTTTGTTGAAGATATTTATTGGCCCTTTAAGTTGGGAATCTTCACTCTCTTCTATACCTATTATCCTTAAGGTTTCATCTTCTCATTATGTCCTGGATTTCCTGGATGTTTTGGGTTAGGAGATTTTTGCTTTTTGCATTTTCTTTGACTGTTGTGTCAATGTTTTCTATGGCATCTTCTGCACCTAAGATTCTCTCTTCTATCTCTTGTATTCTGTTGGTGATGCTTACATCTATGACTCCTGATCTCTTTCCTAGGTTTTCTAACTTCAGGGTTGTCTCCCTCTGTGATTTCTTTATTGTTTCTGTTTCCATTTTTAGATCCTGGATGATTTTGTTCATTTCCTTTCCCTGTTTGATTGTGTTTTCCTGTAATTCTTTAAGGGATTTTTGTGTTTCCTCTTTAAGGGTTTCTAGCTGTTTACCTGTGTTTACCTGTATTTCTTTAAGAGAGTTATTTATTTCCTTCTTAAAGTCCTCTATCATCATCATGAGAAGTGATTTTAGATCCGAATCTTGCTTTTTCAGTATGATGGTGTATCAAGGACTTGCTATGGTGGAAGAATTGGGTTTTGATTATGCCAAGTAACCTTGGTTTCTGTTTCTTATGTTCTTATGGTTGCCTCTCACCATCTGATATCTCTAGTGCTACCTGCCCTCAATATATCTGACTGGAGCCTGTCCTTCCCTTGATCCTGGTTATGTCAGAACTCCTCAGAGTCCAGCTGTCTCTGTAATCCTGTGATTTTGGGATCCTGTGATTCTGAGATCCTGTGTGTGTCAGAGCTCCTGGGAGTCAAGCTGCCTCTGGGACCCTGAGATCCTGGTGTGACCAAGCTCCTGGGATTCTGGGCATGTTAGAGCACCTGGGAATAGAGCTTCCTCTGGGTGTTGTGGGACTGGCTGCAGAGTTTGTGCCCAAGGTCTGCTCAGGGCACCAGCTCAGACTGGAAGGAACCAGTGCCACTGGTCAGGCGGGGTTCCTGGGTGCCTGGATCCCTCTGGTCCCAGTTACTCCCAGTGTTGGGACAGATGTTGTGTCCTCCTCACCTCTTATCCTATGATCCTGGGCATGTTAGAGCGGCTGGGAGTGGAGCTTCCTCTGGGTGTTGTGGAACTGGCTGTGGAGTTCACACCCAAGTCACATCTAGGTTTCTTAAATGAAAATTGACAATTATACCAAGAAGGTTTTCAGTTTTATGTTTATGTGTTTGGGGGGGGGGGTTGAGGGGTTTTTTTGTTTTGTTTTTATGTCTTGCTTTTAAACAGGGTCTCATGAAATCTAAACTGGCCTCAAATTCATTATGTAGCTGAAGATGACCCTTAACTCTTGAACCACCAGGCCCAATTTATGTGGTGCCATAAATCAACCCCAGAGCCTTATTTTGTTAAGCAAGTACTCTACCAATTATACTGAGAATCTTTGAAAGGATTTTCTTTTTCTTAGAGGATGGAAGTATAAGAAAGTCTAACAATTGAGATGTGTCTAAAAACTACCTCCTTAAGTTTAATGCTTTTCATTTGGACTTTGAAGAAAAAAATCTGCAAAACACATTTTATATCACCTTCCCCTCAAAGTTGCAATTCTCTTCATTCCAACACCTCAGTATTGTCTAGGAAAACAACTTAACATTTCATGTTAGCACTGTGTTACATGAGTTGACAAGAGAGCAAAGGAGAAGTGTATCATCCCAGATACTATCATAATCACTAGTACTGCTATCATTGTAATAATGGTGCCTGTGGGAACATAGTCACTATGCCCACGCAGGTATCTTAACAGTAGATTTCTCATGCTTTTTGAAAGAATAAATCAATCACTGCAAGTAAAATAGAAACATCTACAAATAAATAGAAACAGTTTAACACAGAGAGCAAGTATGTATAAGCTTAAGTTATTACATTATAGTGCCTCTTCTTACTCCTTTCCTTTCAAATAAAATTTTACTAGGACACACTAATAGGCTTAAACAGCCTCATCCACCCCTCACTAGGAGTAATATTCACTATGACTCCTTGGGAAATCACATTAGATAATACAGTTAATCTTTAACAACTACAATTATAACTTAATAGTTCAAATGCACTTCAGATTATTGAAGTCTTTGAGAAATTTATTAATAGTTACAATGATTCCAATATTAATCAACCAAATACTTAACAAAATAACTGCAACAATATTACCATTAATCCTAATATAATCCTAAAGATTTGCATTTATCCTAAATTGGAAAATATGTGAACCAGGACATGTCTTCCTATAAACAGTCTCCCTAATAGTTTCTTCTTTTTTGGAACAATTATGTTTGATCCACAGACTAGACTGTAGTTCCTATCAACTCCTCAACAGTAAAACAGAAATGCTTCTCCAAACTTCTCCTTCAAGGAAGAACTTGCTAGCTGAGTGAGGAGAATGCAGCAAGCATCCACTCTTCAGCTGTCAAGTTGTTCAGATCGGCCTCAAACACACAAAGCCTCTTTATCGGAGGTCATACCCTTCCAGAGGCTCTCTGAACAAGACACACACAAAGACCCAACAGTGCAACCTAACACAGGATGCTCTGATGGTCTTCACCTACCCTAGAGCTTCTACCTAATTTGAGAAAGTTTGTGAAGCCTGCCTCACCCTTCAGCTTTTTCCTTTACCAAGACTTCCTTCTGCTCCTCCTTGTTCACAGGTGTTTATCTGTAACAAATACCTCTCACAAGTGTTTCAGCACCTTCCTCTGCATAAACTAATCAGTAACATCCTTAAGGCCCTAGTAAAGACTGCTAAATACAAATAAATATGAACAACGGTTGTGAATCAAAAAGATATAACACAAAAGGAAAATAAAGGCAACCTAACATTCTCTTCCCAAATCGGTGAAAAGCCGTCCACGAGTCACAAGCACGCAGGGAACTGAATACTAGGCATATGCTAGCTTTTCACTGATATGACAAACACCTGAGAAAACAGATCTAAATGAGGAAAAATTACTTTGGAGCTGGATTTTAGAGGTTTTAGTCCATGGTCACTTGGTTCAATTGCTTTGGGCCTATGGTAAGGCCAAACAAATATGGCAAGGAGGATATGACAGAACAAGACTGCTTGTTTAATGGAATGGGATAGAAGCAGAATGGGATAGAAGGGTTCAGGAACAAAATATATCCCTCAAAGGCTGGTCCCAATGGCGCTTTCCTCCAAATAGCCCCCACCTCTTCAGATATCATTAGCTAAAAATTTATCAATAAAGCAAACCATTTATGAGGTTGTCACCTTCATGAACTAATAATCTCTCCAAAGAGCTACCACATAGTGGCCAAGACAACCAAAATAAGCCCTCTGCCCTCTTTAAAGTATTAGGAAGGAGCATGAGACATAGCTGCTGGGTAGGAAACTCATCAGTAAGTGATTAGAAAACAGAAAAGTAGAAAAAGAGAAAGGTCAAACTGACTAATAGAGCAAGTACCGAATTTTTTTCCACATGCCTTTGAATTGCCATCAAGGTAAAATTCAGAGGCCTTGCAAAGACATTCCTTAGAAGAGAAATGGGTATGGGAAATGGAGGAAAGGAAGAATAGTTAACTTGAGACTAAATGGGAGTTTCTCTTTGTTCTCCCTAAGTTTCATGCTGGAATTACTCCTGTTATGTGATGGAAGAGGCCTATTAACACAAGTAGAGATTCTCTTCATCCATCCAAAGGCTTTCTTTCTATGACAAGGAATGGGGCCCACCCTTAAGAGTTGTTTATTTCCCAAGTGAAACTGCCTTGGAGGAACCCAATTTTTTTTGTTTGCAAGTAGTTATCAACTGGAGATTGTTTCTGGGCTAGGAATTGGGGGATATGATCACCTCTCCTTTTCAAAGGCTCCATTGACTTGACATCTAGTTATTGGGTCTCTAAAAGCCCAATGGGAATAGAAAATTGGAATTGTGATGTAAGCTTTAAAGGCACAGATAACTGCAGGAGAAATCGAACATCTTAGTAAGAGTTTCAAACACCTTCACAACTATGATTTTCCCTGATACTTATGTGTAGTTGGCATTGCACTTTGTGGGTTCTTCTTCCACCCTTCTCCAACCCTTTTCTACCCATTCAATTCCCTAACACTAGATAGGACAGAAAAAAAGGATAAAGAGCTCCCTGAATAAATTCAGGGGTTGGAAGTGGGGGTACCACTAGACTAATTCCTGCTGATGAGTAGCATCAAGTTCCTTGGGGCAAGTTTGATCTTTGCCATCAAAATACCTGATTTCTTCTGTTTCTTCTTTATGCACAACTACATAACAAACCACAACCAACAACCCATCACCCTTTTCCGGGCCTTATCATTCATACATACTTTAAAAAGTCCCCAGAATTCCAAATGGCACACAATCACAGAAACTATCTGCAGCTGGCAAAATCATACCCACAAGGAAATCATAGTCAGTTGCTGCAGTCAGCCCAAAGCAGCCCCATATCCCACACCTGGGATTAAAACAAAAACACATTCTTATAATATTTCTGTGTTTCTTAAAGAAACAAAGATTTCAAAATTCTCACTAGACTTATGTATCTCATTATCTAGCTATAATGATTTTTCTTACAAGCTTCCAACTTCTGAGACCTTCGTTCATTCAGATTCCAGCTGAAGCAACACTAAAGTTGCAAGCCCTTATGTAACCACCAGATGGTGGTATTGAGTTTTATCAAGCTCAAGAATCCCAAGATACTTCAACACTAAAAACAATTAAGGCCAGAAAATTCTTTGTTGTGGTGGACTATCCTACACATTACAGGAAGCTAAGCAGACCTAAACTCTACATACAGCATGCTGATACGATTCCCAACAGCCATGATAAAAAAACATATTTCTAGACATTGCCATATAGCTTTGAAACATTTGCAATCACAATGAGGCCAGATGTGGTGGCAGAAGCCTATAGTTCCAGCAGTCAAGAGGCTGAGGTGAAATAATCAAGAGTTTGAAGCCAGCCTGGGCTACAAAATGAAACCCTATTTCAAAAAAAGATGAGGTAAACTTAGGAGAGAAAGAATCACTGTACAATGAAAACTAGGTTAAGTTGGAAAAAAAGTCAAATGCTGGTGGAATATTTGAAAGTTTGTGTTTTCTTTTTCCTAATAGAATAATTCATTCACTTGAAAATTCAAAATTATGGGGAAACATTAAAAACGTAAAATCATTCCCTCTATGCACATTTTAATGCTCATTCTCCTACCAGGTTAAAAACATAATTTTGTATACAAGGCATTTTTACACACTCTCTCATATCAGTCTCCCTTCCCACTAAAAACAATCTACTACAATTATCTATCTAGATCAGCAGATATTGATATAGTTTAATAATTAAACACCTCTGTCATATTCCTGTATATATGATTACCAGGTCCATTCTGATAAGCAACTGAAGTCTCTAAATTTCCCTGCTTTAAATGGAATTGCAGTTAACGTGTGTCAACATATAACTCTGCACAACTCAAGACTGACACTGCTTCACACCAAACACTACCTATAAATGCATAATTTTGCCATGACTCAGTGAATTGAACTAAATAAATCTTTTACAAGAGATGTATACAAATGACATCAAGAACACAGAAAACAGATTAAAATATGGTTAGGTCATTTAAATGAAAGATAAAAATGTTGGCAAAAGATAAAGAAATAATAGCTTATAAGTCAGGTTTGCTGTGGATCTGAGTCTAGGGAAAAGGTAGTATTTCTCTGCAATAATAGTCATAACAGTCTGCCCCTACTTCTCTTACTCCCTGTGTGTAGCACATGGCTGGATTTTTCTTCTTCATGTACCCTGTATCTATTACAGAACCTAGTACTTAATGGAGCTTCTCACACTTAATGGGGATCTTTATTAGAAACCCTCTGACCTAGAAAACATTCCCTACAAGGAAGAAGGGAAAATCATGTAAGTGTGAAAGAGCTATTGATACAAGTTCAAATCCCTCCAAATTTCCAAAAACTCAAAGACAAATCAGGAAATATAAAAGGAGGGAAGAAGAGGGACCGGTTGATTGACGTGCACTCTCAGATCCTTTACCTCATCTTCTAAAGACCTTTAAATCTAGAAATCTCAATAGCCTTGAAGAAGGACAATTTGGGACTACATCTGAAATCATGTACAAGAATATTTTATTTTCTTTATTCAATAATCTGATATCTTGTCCAAGTCCCCATGCATTGATTAGTGGGAGAAAAAAAAAGTAACTAGCTTAAACTTAAATCAATCTGACAGTTTTTGTGTATATATTCAAGGATGAAATTTCTATCAGATAAAATAATGCTTGATCACTCAAATTTCTATCAGATAAAATAATGCTTGATGACTCAGATTCTTCCCTTTCCTGTTCTTCTACCTGGGTTTGGTGGAAACAATGTGCGATCTCCTGGCGCAAAGTTTCTTCAGTCTTTTTGTGTTGTACTAGCGCCATCTGGGGGTCTCTTGTGCATAGTTCTTTTTGCCATCTAAGTATCCTGCAGGACACCACTGCTGAATTGGCTGTTAGTGAGGCAGTTCTGTCATGCAGAACAAACTATACTTATGCAGAACCCCAAGTTTACTGCTACATCCTCCATCTTACAAATTGGTTCATTTGTCCATACTGCCAGTGATAGCTAGTTTTACATCAACTTGACACAAGCTAGAGTTATCTGAATGCCTCCAAAAGAGCCAGCTGGAAGGCATTTTCTCAATTAGTGATTGACAGGGAATGTCCCAACTTATTGTGAGTGGTGCCATCCCTAGACAGGTGGTACTGAGTATCTTAGTTGGGGTTTTATTGTTGTGAAGAGACCATGACCATGGCAACTCGTATAAAGAAAAACATTTAATTGGGGCAGATTTACAGTTTCAGGGATTTAGTTCGTTATCATTATGGCAGGAAGTATGGCAGCAGGCAGGCAGACACGGTGCTGGAAAAAGAGCTGAGAGTTCTACATCTTGATCCACAGGCAGCAGAAGGAGACTGAAACACACTGGCTAGACTTGAGTTTCTTAGACCACCCCAAGTGACCCACTTCCTCCAAGAAGGCCATACATATTCCAATAAGGCCATAGCTCCTAATAGTGCCACTCCCTATAACCAAGCATTCAAACACCTAAGTCTATGGGAGCCATTCCTATTCAAACCACCATAGTGGGTTCTAGAAGAAATTAGGGTGAGCAAGCCACGATAAGCAAACCAGTAAGTGGTACCTCTCCATGGCCTCTGTATCAGCATCTAGCTCCAGTTTCCTGCCCTGTTTGAGTTCCTGCCTTGACTATTCTCAATGATGGACTCTTACTTAAAAGAATAAGCTATACTAAAACCTTTCCTTTCCAAGTTGCTTTGGTCATGGTATTTCATCATGGCAATAGTAACCCTAACCAAGGACACCACCATATGTAGTTGAGCCAGCTCTATTATGACAGGCCATGATAGTACATTGTATATGCAGTCCTTTTTTTCATGTAACATATTCACAGGTCCTATAGATTAGGATATGGACATCTTTAGATATTTTTATTAATACCATATCAGAGAATGGCCCTCATGGATTGAGGCTATCAAGGGTATATGAAGAGGAAATTTCTGGTGTCTTTGGAGACTCAGTTGTGTCGTGTGATGTTTTTCTGGAAACTGTCTTATGAGAGGATGTTTTACTGTGGCAGACATATGGAAGGATGTTTTGCTGAGAACAGTCATGTGGTCTTTTTCTGGAAGCTTCCTGGAAAAAGGACATGTAGTGTTTTGCTAGAGCAGACACTTGAGAGAACACATGATATTTGGAAAGGGTATAAATATAACCCAACAGACAGTGGATGACACTGTGTGGCATAAGTTCACCTTGCCACTCTGACGGTTTTTGTTGGGCTTTCCTGATGTCAATCTTCACTGACTATGCTATGGCATTGATTCACTTGCCTTCATTACTGATCATCATTTGTCATGACTTTGCAGAGAGAAATGCACCAAAGAACTTCTGGTGGTATTCCAGAGGCTTCTTACCTCTTCTGAAGACTCAGGCTAACTGACAGAGCCTCACTGTTTCTTCTGCATCGAACTGCCATCGCTCATGTGTGAATGGTATTTGTAAGTGGATCGAGCTACTGTTGCTGATTCATGTGCACTGAACTGCTGATATCCTGACAACGAAGATTGGAATCACCCCAAAAATGAGTATTTCTAAACAGATCCACATTCCCCTTTGCCCTGTTAACCTTACCTTTCCACTGGTGGGTGCTGGGTTAGAAGGGAGGTTAAAGTATTTAAGAGCCCTTATTAAAGTAGGTTTTGAAAAATATAAGCCTACAGGTATTAATATACTCTTTTACATTTTTACCTAAAACACAGCAGTTAAACTAAAATCAATATGCAAATTATATATGTGATGTTCAGTGAATTTGTGACAAGGCAAACAAGCCAGGACCATCCAGATCAAGTTATAGAACATTACCAATAACTCTAAGTTCCTATCCCATGCTCTCTTCTAAACACTTGTCCTTTTTTTATTTACCAAGGGGAATCGAACATCATGGATCAGATCTGGTTTTAAACAGGTACTTGAATGATACATATTGTCCTTTGCACTGACTGCCTTTACTGAATATTATGCTTATTATATTTAATCATGTTACTACATAAGATCTGCACTAGCTCGTTTGCATTGCTATTTAATTTTTTATTGATTATTTTATTTATTTACATTTTAAATGTTGTTCCCTCTTCATGGTCTCCTACCTAAACCCCCCATCCTATTCCCCCCTCCCTTTGCCTCTATGAGGGTACTCCCACTCCCCACTCCCCCTCTAGCATCCCCTTTCGCTGGGGCACCAAGCTTCACAGGACCAAGCACCTCTTTTTTTTTTTTTTTTTTTTGTTTGTTTTTTGTTTTTTGAGATAGGGTTTCTCTGTGTAGCCCTGACTGTCCTGGAACTCACTCTGTAGACCAGGCTGGCTTTAGCAATTATTTAACTGTGTTTTTTAATCTTTTTGTCAGATTTACACATTATATACATAGCTTCTCCACCACTGAACTATGTATATAAATTGAAATGTACATGACAATTAACTTTTTGGTTTGATTATTTCAATTTTGTTTGCATAAACAGAGCAAAATAAAATATTTTCAATTTGTGGTAATTTGTTTACAAACCTGTGATAATTGTTAAAATAGAAGGTAAATTTGTCATTGAAAATATAGCTATGTATACGGACAGGATAATTTTTAAGTATTTATCCTTATTTTTAGTTTATTTTTATTTTATTATTTATTTTAAGTGTTTTTAATTTATTCTTAGAATTTAACATCCAAAAAATAAAATAAATCCAGAATCAATAGAGATTAATAGCAAAATATAAAAAAAAGCTGGTGGCCCACTGAGTAATGCAGGTTTTAAAAGTATACTTAATGAAAGCATTACATAGAGTAGAATTTCCTTCAGTTAAAATAGTGTTTTTTTTATTATTATTATTATTATTTTTCACCAAGCTAACTCTAAATAGTCTTTAATACCCAGGTTGGCCATCACTCCTTCATGGAAGCCTTCCCTGACCGACTAAACTAGTTTAAATTACCCCTTCACACATTGTCCTTTTCTATGCAAGTAAAACTGCCTCTCCCTGTTTATCAGATGTTTAGCTACCCATTAAATACACAGATAAACAGGCAGCTGCCCAGTGAATTCCCAACAGCACATTGTAAGTTCTTATGCACATTTACTGAGTAAATAAAAGACACTGTGGGTAAGGTAGATGCACACACTTGAGTGTTGCCAAACTATGCTACAATTTAGATGTGGTTCTTATCTTTCTGAAAACAACTAGTTTCTTTTTACTTGTTTTCACAGGAACCTTCCTCAGTTCTGTGTCTGCACAATAATACAGTTGCTCCAGTCATGAAGGCCACAGAACCAAAGGGGTCAATGAACAAAATTCAGTAAGTTCATATACTTGGGTAGAGGGAAAATGTCTTTGTTTTTATTGAAATGTAATTTCAATGAATTGTAAATGAAATGTAATTTTTTTCTTCAATTTGTATGTGGGTAACAAACTGCAATAATATTACTAACAATTGTACTTCACCAGCATAAATCAGTAATTTTCCTATCAGGTAGCAGTTGTTATAAATACCTCAAAATATCATTTATATTCATCAATACTTTAAAGATAATAGTAATCATGGAACCTACCACTAGATCTTTTTATTTCATATATTGACAGAACAGCACATATCCCAGTCACCAATCTGGAGAGCTTTGAAAATATCTTGATTACAATATAATTTGTTTCCTTTGTGTGCCTTATATTTTTCTTTAATTCATACACCTAAAAATATTATTCTCCAAAGAACAGCATTTATATTCATCAAGAGACACAAAACGAGTTTAAAGAGGCTTGGACTGGATAATCAGTCACAGCCCCTTAGGCAAAGTAGTTCTGACTACAATCCCAGTCCTCTGTAGGCTGAGGGAGGGAACTGCCAATTCAAATGCTTCCGAGTTTGAAACCAATCTGCGTTCCACAGTGAACCCTAAGGGCAGCCTAGTCTACAGAGTAGCAAAAGCCGTCTCAAAACAAAAACAAAATGTATTGTCTTTTCTGACGTGTCTGCTGCCCAATTTTGGAGACAGTGAGGTAACTCAAAATGTAAAGGTGCTTGTGGTACAAGCCTGATAACCCCAAATCTCCTGGTGGAAGAACAGAACAGACTCTGCAAATTTGTCCTCCAACATCCACATGCACACCAAGGCACATGAGAATCTACATTCAAACATACACACACACACACACACACACACACACACACATACACACACACACTTCATTTTAAAAGGTTATCTGACTTGAGGATTTCTAAAATAGGTCAGTGGGAAATAAGGAAAAATCCAACTTGGGGGAGGGGGAGCAGAAATTCACCGACCAGAGTGAGAGAATGGATCAAAGCAAACTAATTTACAAACAGTGCAGTCAATGGCATTCCTGAATTCACGCTTTCGGGGGAGGGAGTTGGCAGTGGACTTAAGAGATCTTGTTAATAACTTAGACCCAATAGTGAACAGTCATGGGAGAAAGGAACTTACCACATAGACTAACAATGAATGAAATACTTGATACTGAAGCATGGTGAAAGCTAGCTAACAATAAGCCTAAGCTAAATAAGACATTTTCTTTCAAATGAAAGATGAAAAGGTAATTTTTCTAAGTAAAGGTAAAATTATCAAGGGACACCAAACTTTTAAAAAATAACAATGATGATGTGCTTTTTTAAAAAAACCATAACGTTTAAAAGACAAAAAAGAAAGAAAGCAGAGTGTGGGCTTGATGGTGGAGGCAAGAGGAAAGAAGCCCAAATGCATGAATCCATTCCTCTCTGACCTTGGAGGACTTTATAATTTCAGCAACAGGCGTTCACTTCACTAAGAATACAAGGAAATGAAGCAGGGAGGGGACAGACCATGAAGAATGTCAGCCAAGTTGGAAACAGCTCGTCACTATTTCCAGAGTGAAACACCATCTGAAGGGTTATGTTGATTCTATCAAACTCTGAGTCCCTCTTTAACGCTGAGTCACCTCAACTTCTTCATATTGTATATGATCATAAACTTATTTTTCTAAAATGAAACTATTTTAAAATTACTCCTTTTCCATTTGAAATGTGTTGTGTGTTCTGTCCTCGATATTCCGGTAACTCCAACTGTGACGAATTCATTTTAAATATGCCCTAATATTATCATCATTTTGTTAGATATTAGAGCTAGATTGTATTTTCACCCAATTCCTCCCAGAAAACTGTTTTCAAAGAGCAGTAAGGATGCTGAGCAATGGAAAGGAACACACACACACACACACACACACACACACAATTTTTTTTTTAAAGAAAATGTATTCATCTACCCAGAGACCTAGGGAAGAACCAAACCATACTGCCAAAAATAAATTTTAAAAAAGTCAATGAGATGGCTCCTGGTGATATTCTGCTATATTCATAGACTGGTGACTAATTCAGTCGTCATCAGAGAGGCTGCCTCTGGCAGCTGATGGGAGATGTAGCGGTCCACTGACTAACACTGAGTGGAGAAAGAGCCTAAGTTGGAGGCCTCCATAAGGTCCCTCCCCTTGGAACTCTGGAAAACCAGCGGAAGACAGAGAAGAATAATTATGGGAGCCAGAGGAGTCGAACACCGGTGAGCACAGCCTGTAGAATCAACTTAGCAGTGCTCGTGGGTGCTCACAGAGACTAAAGGAGCAATCATGGAGCCTTCAAGGTCCTGCCCTAGGTTGTCTGCAAATGTGTTATAGTTTGTTGGCTTGGTGTTTTCGGGGGACTCCTAATAGTGGGAGATGAGTTGTCTCTGACTCTTTTGCCTGCTCTTGGGACCCTTTTCCTCCTAGTTGAGTTTCCTTGTCCACACTTGATGTGAGGGTTTGCGCCTGGTCTTATTGTATCTTCTTGTGCTTCTTGTGCCTGCTCTTTTCTAGGAGAGAAAAGGGGAGAAAGGGGAGTGGAAGCTGGGAGGAGTAGTGGGAGAGGAAGCTGCAGTCAGGGTGTATTGTATGAGAAAAGAATAAAATTTTTTTAAATTTCAAGTATTTGTCCATTACTTTAGCTTTTAGTGCTAACTTAGGTTTTTATTTATGTCAATAAAAGAATACTTGCAGCTTTCCTGGACGTAATTCATCTCACTATCTCTAATAAAGACTGGGTTTAAACTAGCATTGTCAGGAAACCAGCCAGGACTGCAACTCCTCAGGCAAGTGGGTCACATTCCACCTCAGCCACCCCTCGGACGCAGTTCTCAGATACTCACTTTCCCGGCATGCTCCGCCCGGAAGGCGCCTCCTCCAAGAACGCCCCAGCCTGCTGACTCAGTGCAAGAGAAACCCGGCAGGGGGCGCCACGATCCCCAGCTCGCCGCCAAGCATCCGCAGACCAGAAGGCCCACCCAGCTTGCCGCTCCAGAAACGTCAACACGTCGGGCCTCCCTCCCTCAGACTGCCAGCTAGGCAGGCTCTGATGCGCACACGCAAACACGCCAGCCATGCGCCGAGTTATTGCGCATGCGTCCTCTGAGAAGTGTCTCCGCCCCTCTTCCCCCCCCTCCCCGCCCCCGCACGCACACTGCTCAGTTTCCCTTTCCGGACCCCCCGAGAGGTGGGGCTAAGGTGGGAGCATGAGGCTGTCACTGGCCGCCGCTATTTCCCACGGCCGAGTCTACCGCCGCCTGGGCCTCGGTCCCGAGTCCCGCATCCATCTGCTGCGGAACTTGCTCACAGGCCTAGTTCGCCACGAACGCATCGAGGCGACATGGGCACGTGTGGACGAGATGAGGGGCTACGCGGAGAAGGTGAGAGCTAAGCCATTCACCGCCAGGTCCAGCCTCAGACCACCGCTCACGTAGAGAATTCCGTGTGGCACTCAGCTGAGCGCGTAAATGGGAGGCTGGTTGGGGCTGCGGAGGAAGGAGCGACCTGAATTAGCTTAGCTGGTGGGATTGATTGGATGAAGGGAAGACATTAGTAGAGTAAGGTGGGCGCCTCCGTTCTTACTCGTGTTGCATCTGTGTGTTTTGTCCTCACAGCTCATCGACTATGGAAAGCTGGGAGACACCAACGAACGAGCCATGCGTATGGCTGACTTCTGGCTCACTGTGAGTGCTCCTTGCCTGCAAGTGGGGAAAGAATCCTTAGAGAACCGGGTACCTGGCAGATTTAAGCCAGGGCATTCGCTTATGTACCAGAGTTACCTTAGACTACCTTAGACACGTGTTTCTCTTATTTGAACTGGAAAAGACGCGCATCCGCATAACTTCCTATAATTGTTTCTGTGTAACTTGGTACCTGATTGGGTTGTGGGGAAAGCCTGTGAAGATGGTTTGAACCCTCCCTCTGGGAATAATCGAAAGTTAAATGCCTCTACAGTTGTAACTATTTTCTTTTAATTAACTCTCCCCGTCTAGGAGAAGGATTTGATCCCAAAGCTGTTTAAAGTGCTAGCGCCTCGGTTCCAAGGTCAGAACGGGAACTACACAAGAATGCTACAGATCCCAAATCGGAAGGAGCAAGATCGGGCCAAGATGGCAGTGATAGAATATAAAGGGAACTGCCTCCCTCCCCTGCCTCTGCCTCACAGAGACAGCAACCTTACTCTTCTAAACCAGCTGCTCCTGGGACTGCAGCAGGACCTGCACCATAACCAGGAAGCAAGCCCCCACAGCTCCCATTCGGTTCAAATTCCAAAGACTTAACTGGAGCTGGGGAGCGCATAGGTGTGGTGTTCTTGTTCATGGGTCTTGAAGCTCTTGTAGTGTGTGAGACCTGGAAGTAGCATTGTAAAGCAGCCTCATACTGAGGCCCAGACCTCCCTGTTGACTCAAGTGATCCTCTTGCACAGTAGATAAAATTCTTTATGAATATAAAATACTGATTTTTCTTTTCCTTCCCTAGGATTTATGGAAAATAAGAGGCATCCAGATGCTCAGCTTCCTAAGTAAATTTACAGCTGTGTTTCTGAATCCAGTTAGGTCCAGTTTTGCTTTGGGTTTTTGTTTTTTTTGGGGGGGGGGGGATCTAGATGTGTAATCCAGACTGTATCTACCATGTACCAGTCCTCTTGTCCCTGTTTCCCAAGTGCTGGGTTTGAAGGTGTTCACCACACAGTGCCAGTTTGCTTATGTTTTGGTTTTGTTTTTCTGAGAGTTTCTTTGGCTGTCCTGGAACTGTTTCTAGACCAGTCTGGCCTTGAACCAAGAGATCTACCTGCCTCTGCCTCCCAAGTGCTGGGATTAAAGTCGTGGGGCACCACCTCCTGGCTCCGTTTGCTTATCTTAACACTAATTTAGATGGGTCCTATATTGCTTGATTTCAGACTATTCCTATGGTGACTGGTTGACTTCCAACCTAGAGGTCTACCATTGGGATTCCTTTTCTGTTTGTTTGTTTGTTTTTATAAGTAATACATGAGGATCTGTTTATGAATCCTATGAGAATGGGTTTCATCTTGGCATTTTCATATATGTCTACCAATGAAATAGTTCAACTAATCCCCCTTCCACTTCATGTTCTTTTGCATGTGTGATTGTGTCCCGGTGAGTTTCATTAGTCCTGCTTACAGGAGCATGTGTGTCTTACCAATGGCTATAGAGCTGAAGAAAATTTGCCTCCCTTAGCAATCATTAACTGCCCATTGATCCACAAGGGAAGGAGCAGCCACCTGAGTGTCTCTCTTCTTGACAGGCTACTATGAGCACAAGCATTCAGTCCCAAGAGATTGTTTCCTGATAACTAGCTGTGTGAACCTCTAAAGGAATCTTCAAATACCGTTCTCCCTAAAACAGAATTGTTTCTGGGCAAAGTCACATGTTGCATTTATGTTTCGCTCAATGAATGGGTTTTGAATGTGGATTCAAATAGATGTGTCACCACCCTGATCACAGATAGCACTGTAGGTATCTGCCAGGATGTTGGCCTTCCGGATAAGTTCCTTCCTCTTAGTGGAGGGTGTGAAGAGGAAGGTTGATAGAGAGTGATGCATTAGAAAGTTAAGCTTGCTGGGAATTTCCTGGAAGCTTTTGTTGCCAAAAGTGGACCTCTGTGGGAACCCAGAAAGAGGAAATCCGGTTTCAGAATGGCCAGGGTATGAAGCAAGGAGCTTATTTATGTCCACTAAATATTATGGATATGACCCATCCTGGCTGCTGTTCTGTGTGTTCAGAGGCTTGACCAGGGAATCATGGGAAGAAGTTCTCACTCCTGAACAATTGATGCAGGGCCTGAAGGAGGAAGAAGAAGGTTGCTGTGGAAGCAGAAAGACATTAGCTTCAGTGACACAACTGTTCCGAGTCTGCCCTACAGCTGCCTACACTAAATCACCAGGTCCCCGTAGAACTGTCCCTCTTCCTTTTGCTTAAAACTTGACATGTTTCTTTGTAAATCTTTATTCCTTTTCCTTTCTTATAAGCATTTACCAGTTAGATGTCTGAGTCATGACTAGTTCTAGGAAAAGCCCTCCCCTTAAAACCAAATCTTGGAAGACTTCGTAACAGGTCAAATGTGAAAGGGCCCCCAAAGATTTTCCTTTGAACACCCACCATTTGGAGCGTTCATGTTCCCCTAAGTGTTTTACATTTCTTTATTGGGGAGGGAGGATGCATGTGTCACAGAGTGCACATGGAGGCCAGAGGACAGCTTCCCCACGTTATTCTTCCAGCCTGTGGTTCCTAGGTATCAAAGTCAGGTCATCAGGCTTGGTGGCAAGTGCCTATTCTGCTGAGCTGTGTCTCTGCCCTTCTATATGTATTTGTCAAGCATCTTCTAATCTCCAGCATCACCTTACACACTAGAGAGATCATGCTTCTAGAATGTTTGCAGTGAATCTGGCCCTGGCTCAAGGTGAAGCATCTGCAGTCAAGGAGCTCATAAATAGGCCACTACAACTAATAATCTAGCCCCAAAAGTTGACAAATCCTAGGACATCTACTGAAGGCTTTGTCAATCTGCCTGTGTTTATAAATAACTGCCTTTGAGTAGACAGTGCCTAAATACCAAGCCAAAGAGAGCCCCTCTCATCACTTTGAAGGAATGGTCCTCCACATGGAGTTCCAGATTTTGTTTTTTGAGACATGGATCCTCTGTGTATCCTTGGCTGTCCTGGAACTCACTCTGTAGACCAGGCTGGCCTTGAACTCAGAGATCCACCTGCCTCTACCTCTCTTGTGCTAGGATTGAAAATGTGTATCACCACTACTCAGCTTTTTTTTTTGGGGGGGGGGGGGGCGGGGAGAATGGAGTTTCATTTCTTTACAGTAAGGTTGACAAACTAATGCCCATCGCCCACACAAAAAGCTTAACACATTAAAACTTTAGCACTCTGAACCTAATACCTACCTATCATTTTTAAACCCAGTAACTTTTTTTCTGTATCTTAAGTGGAGTCATGTCCTGCTTTATCTCCATTGGCAAATATGCAATTTTCCCTCGTGGGACACCCCAGGCACAAGGCTGTAGTGATAGAAATGTGATCATCTTAATTGCCTGATAGATTTCCGGTTTTACAAAATCCAGATTTCTTACACTGCCTACTGACCAGGCATCTGCTCGATGCGCCACCTTCATGGTGCCTCTTGAGTTCATGCTGTAGAAGCATAGAACACACCTTATTTGGGTGGTTTTTCTGGCATAGTTCCCTTTATGATTTGTTCACAAAGTCCTGTCATCCAGAGGCTCCATTTTGACCCATATAATCTGTACACAAACTTTCAGGTGGCTCTTCTGACCATCCGCATTCCTAAATGCATCACTTTGTCAAACAATGCCTGCTGTGTTTCTGTAGTACACTGAAGTACAACATTGCTTTATAGTTCCCTATGGTGTAGGGTGTTAGGCTGAAGACAACAATGAGAATAGCAGATTAAAAACTAACAGTGCTTCCAAACTGCAATCCTAGTTACAATGAAGTGTGTGTGAGAGAAATTACTGCCATTTGAAACTGGCATTTCTTTTTATTTGCTACCAAAAGCAGTCTAAAACATCAAGCTTTATACCACTAAAACCAGTGTTCTTCCCCCCCACCACCACCAAAAAAAAAATTTTTTTTTTAACTAGGACCCAGATAAAAAAGCATTTTGCATTAGACCAGGTAATGGTCAATATGTATGTGAATTGCATATCCTCCTGAGACATTTTCCTTTACATTTGCATTACCCTTAACAATGCCCACCTCTCAAGCATGAGGTCCTGAATTCACATCCCAAGCCACACAAAAAGCTAGGTTTGGGACCAGGAAGATGGTTCATGTGGTAAAGATGCTTACTGCCAAGCCTGATAACCTGAATTTGATTCCTAGAATCCACATAGTAGAAAAAAAAATAACTCCCACAACTGACTACACATGCTGTGGCACACACTAGTGATAGAAACTTAAACAAAAAAAACAAAAGCCAGGTGTGATGGAATATCCTGTTATCCCAGTGCTGGGCATTCAGAGCAGAGACATGCAGATCACAGAAGCTCATTGGCCAGCCAACTTAGCCAAACTAATAAATTCTAGGTTGAAGAAGAAATCCTGTCTCAAAAAATCCTGAGGTTGACCTCTAGCCTCCATGTGCACATGCCCTCACCCACAGGAACAAACACACACACACACACACACACACACACACACACACACACACAAAATGCTGATCCCAATTCACTAACTTGATTTTACAGCCTAGTAATGAATTACAACCTGCTCTTACCGGGTTTGTTCAGCCTTTCAGTGCCTAAGCAATGCCTTTGCTGGATAAAATCCAGACATTACATTGACAGCCTGGTCCAGCCACATCTCAACCCTACCATGTTCAACTCTGGCCAAAGTTTATAAAACAATTGCGCTTTGTGTGGAAACCCTAACTACACTGTTTAGTATCCAAGACTTAAAAAAAAAAATCCTCTACAGGGTCTTAAATGATAGTGATAGTCAAGAATATAAACATATATCTAATTAATTTCCCACACATTTCTTATTCCAGCATCCTGGAATATTTCTAACCAAGCCACAGACAGAAAATACCTACATATTTCTACACTGGCAAAACCAGAAAATGTTGCCTCTTTTATGATATAGTCACTGAATTCCTCAAATGAAGCCCAACATTATTACAGAGGCATCTTCACTTGATCTTTTAACCACATAGACCACCACCCATACTGTATATTAGATCTGAGATTTGTTCATCCTACAAGGCATAAAAGGACTTGGGTGGAACTCTGTGGTGATGTGTGCTTAGCATTCATCTAGTCCTGAGTACAATCGCCAACACCAAAAAAAAAAGAAAAAGGAACCAGCAAAAAAGAAAGTTGCCACTTCCTCAAACCTTTGAGGTCAAGGTCACCCCATTTCCTTGAGCCCTTAGGCACTGACAGCCACAGCTCTGTTTCTATGAGTCTGACTTAGTTTGTTGCTTTGTTTTCGACTTTGTTTTGTTTTAATTAGAATAATTAATTAAAAATATACACCTCAAAATCTCTGGGCAATACTCTAAAATACAGTTTAAAATCAGGAGTGCGGAGCAGTGGTGGCACACGCCTTTAATCCAGCACTTAGGAGGCAGAGGCAGGCAGATTTCTGAGTTCCAGGCCAGCCTGGTCTACAGAGTGAGTTCCAGGACAGCCAGGGCTATACAGAGAAACCCTGTCTCGAAATAAAAAAAAATAGTGTGGACTGTGTGGAGCAAGAGGCAAAACCAAATGTAGGCCCACTTGGCTGCTCTAAAGCTGACCTGGCCTGGAGCAGGTAGAGAAGAATCCTTTGTCAATAGCAATTCCTACTTTGAGATCACTAACCCTTGAAAAAGCCTTTGGAAGGACATCATCAGAATTCAATAAAAGGTTAGGATTAGTCTGAGACAGCTCTTTCTAGGGTAGATTCTGGAGTTGGACGCTTCTGATATTCTCCCAGGGAAGTTTGTTAGGAGTCCCGGTGACTCTCCCTAACTCTTATCATCTTAACCAACATGAACATTCTCAAAGCAATCTATGTCCTGTGCCCACAAGAAGGTTCCCTAGCTTCTTACACCTGCATCCATCTGTGAGAGTGAAGTTTTGGTTGAAATGTCTCCTATTATCTAGTATCAATGAGCGTGATGCATTTCATAAATAAAAACTCACTTTAGTTTGTGACAACAATTCTCTCTCTCCCTGGCAGACTCTAGCCCTTCAGAGCTATCTTCTTGGCTAGCCTTCAACCTACCTTGTTCTGGAAGACATAAGCACTCTGATAGTGGCTAAGAACGCAAGACCACAATTTGTTTATGGCCCTACCCTGCCTTAAAGAACCTATTCGGCGTAATTCAAGGTGTTCAAAACTATACACGGGATGATCTATGTCTCCCATGCTTTATAAAAAAGTTGACTTCTAACTTGGGAAGTGCCAGATGACCCTCACTCCTGGCCTAATCATGTTTATACGCACTAACAACTACTTGCTATATTTCACTCTCCTTGTTCTATTAAGCCCCACTAACCCTTCCATATTTGTTCTTTTCATTTAAAATAGTGTTAACTCTGTGAAGAATGAAGCTCCATTCACACTAGACTTTTCTCTATTGTGATAATTGTCACTCAATAAAATCCATCCTTACTACTTTAAAAAAAAGTCAGCAAGAGTGTTTTGTGTGTCAGCTTGACACAAGCTGGAGTTATCACAGAGAAAGGAGCTCCAGTTGAGGAATTGCCTTCATGAGATCCAGCAGTAAGGCATTTTCTCAATTAGTGATCAAGGGCGGAGGGCCCTTTGTGAGTGGTACCATCTGTGGGCTGGTAGTCTTGGGTTCTATAAGAAAGCAGGCTGAGCAAGCCAGGAGAAGCAAGCCAGTAAGAAACATCCCTCCATGGCCTCTGCATCAGCTCCTGCTTCCTGACCTGCTTGAGTTTCAGTCCTGACTTCTTTTGGTGATGAACAGCAATGTAGACATGTCAGCTGAATAAACCCTTTCCTCCCAACTTGATCATGATGTTTGTGCAGGAATAGAAACTCTGAGTAAGCCGGGCAATGGTGGCTCACACCTTTAATCCCAGCACTCAGGAGGCAGAGGCAGGTGGATTTCTGAGTTCGAGGCCAGCCTGGTCTACAGAGTGAGTTCCAGGACAGCCAGGGCTACACAGAGAAACCATGTCTCAAAAAACCAAAAAGAAAGAAAAAGAAAAGAAAAAAAGAAAGAAGAAAGAAACTCTGAGTAAGACAGCTGACATGCAGTGATTCCTTCAGGGAGAGTAGAGACTTTCCAGAAGTTTAAACATTATTTTACACTACCCCTCCCCCACTTTAGAAGTACTAGCTGAAAGGAAGACACTGGGGTACAGCGGTAAGGGGGCTACCATATGGTCACTGGTTTTGTTCTTTTAATTTTATTATTCGGGAGAGAGAGAGAGAGAGAGAGAAAGAGAGATGTGTAGTCACATGCCACGACATATGTATGGGGGTCAGAGGACAACTTTGCAGAATTGATTCTTTCCTTCCATCTTTATGAGGGTTTGTGGGATCAAACTCAAGTTGTCAGGCATGATTAGTGATGACACTGTTGTTAAGACAAGTTCTCCCTGTGTGACCCAGAGTGTTGGGGTATGTGTGCATCACCACACCCAGCTAGATTGTTGATGTGCAACACTTCTTTATATACCTTTTGGCTATTTGCTTGCCCTTCAAATGTCTTTTGCCCATGTTTTAGTGAAGCTGTTTTGTTTGTTGAGTTATATATTTTAAATTTCAGTCTCTTATCAGATACATGGATGGTATCTGTTCTATCTCCAGCAGGTTACCTTCTCATGTTGTGATTGCTTTTTTGATGTTTAGAAACCTTTTGGTTCAATATCATCCAGTTGACTTACTTTTCCTATTCTTTACCATTTTAGACAAACTGTATTACCCAGGTCAGTGTGGGGAAGCTTCTCCTGTGCTCTCTTCTAGCTGTTTACTGGTCTTCCCAGGACTAGGAACCTTGTCCTTCTGGGACTTTTATTTGTCTTTAATATATTTGGAGCTAACTGTGTAAAGTTCAGAATTTAGCTCAGGGGTAGAGCATGTACCTAAAAAGTATGAGACCTTAGTTTCAATTCCTACAACCAGAAGGTGGCAGGGGATGGACAACAAAAACAAGTTACTTAATTTTGTGTCTGGTATAAAACGAGGTTCTGATTTTCCCCCTTGGCTTGAGGAAATATGGTTTCTCAACAACAGTTTTCTCTGGAGTGACTTCCCCCAGTGTACACTCATTCCTGGATCATTTGAAAAAAAAATTAGATGACTATACATGCATGTGTTTATTTCTGTCTATTACTCCAGCATAGCCCCGTTTGGTTGCTGTAGCTTTGTAATACAGCCTGCAGTCAGGGAAGATGATGCCTCTAGCTTTTGTCTTTATGACATTATTTGGCTATATGGAATCTTTGGGCTTACAAACTTGGTCTTTGTTTTTTTATTTCTGTTTTTTTGTTTTGTTTTGTTTTTTAAGGTCATTGGTATTTTGATAGGAATTGCATGGACTCATGTACTTTGAGTTCTGTGAACATTTTAATAATTTTCATTCTTCCAATCATGAGTGCAAAGCAGTGTTCCACTTCTCTGTGTTATTTTCAATGTCTTTATCAGTGCTTATAATTTTGGGCACCGATTTTTTTTTTTTTTTGGCTTTTTGGTTTTTGTTGTTGTTGTTGTTTTGTTTTGTTTTGTTGTTGTTGTTGTTCTGAGTTCTCTGTAGCCTTGGATGCCCTGTTCTGAAGCTTGCTCTGTTAAACCGTCTGGCCTCAAACTCAGAGAGATCCACCTGCCTCTGCTCCTGTGTACTAGAATTAAAAGCATGTGCCACAACTGCCCAGCTGGGTACAAATCTTTTACTTACTTAATTATGTTTATTCCTGTGTCTTTTAGGCTAAGGATTGGACCCAGGTTCTAGCACATACTAGGCAAATACTCTAGAACTGAACTACATCTCCAGCCCTGATAGTTGTACAAATGGAATCATTTCCTCTACTTTCCTTATTAGTGGTCCAGTTTCACACTGTACATCTTTTATTATAGTGACTGAATAATTCTAATGTTTAGAACCCTTTGCTAAATAGTGAGTTCCTCAAGAAAACACATCTAATTCATTTCGCCCACCACCCAGTAAAGAACATGAGACCAAATTGGCATCAACTGTCTATTGAATGAATCAATGTGTTTCACAGACTTCTTCAGCCTAGATGTAACAATTTTTGCTTATGAACTCCTCCCTTCCCCTGTTTCCTCCTACTTCATCTGAAAAAAGAACTTCCTGCAAAGCTGATTCCCCATTGTTCACCCTGGATAAATGTCTGTACCCTGAAGGCTCCCTTCTGTATGCTCTTAAATGCATGGGCATAGTGCAGATGCCCTTTGACTTTTCAGCGTAAACTCAGTACTTAAGCCTCAGATGCTTTAATCTTAGAAGCGGTCTGTGTGCTTACATTTTAAGGAAAGGAGTTTAAACTTCCCTGAGATTTCGCATTCCTCTCCACAATGTGTCTGTTTAATATGAAAATAGTATTTTAATTCTTATGAGTTAATATGTTGTATATTATACACACACACACACAAACCTTCTATCAAAGCTGATGTTTTGAGACTATAAGTTTTGTTTATTCTGTAGCTCCACATATATCTTGGTAACCCACTATTCACTCAGTATGAGAACCCAGTATTGAAGGAGTTTTACCCATTTCATTTCAAGATGAAAATACAAAGCTACTTCCTCATGGTGGTACCGAAAGCTTGATGACATCATCCTGGCTTAATTTCTAACAATTTTCCCTGACAGTGGTTTCCAAAACTCTTCTACAATTTTCTTCTCCTTCTAGCCCATGAAGAATGAAAGAAAGGAAAGAGTTCAATTTTGTACGTGCTGAGTTTGAGATGCCTGGGACCATCTGGAGCTTGAGAATGAGGTCTTTGCTGGGAGAACAGATTTGGGAGTTGTCAGCAATTAAAGCTAAGGAAATGGACAGAGTGACTCAGAGTACACATGCAGAAGGAAAGAGGCTGAGGTCAGACGCTGGGAGGACAGATGGGATATAGAACCTATGGAGGAGACTGAGAAATTAAGACACAAAAAGGAACCTTAAAGATTCCTCACAGTGCCTAACACGTCTGTTTACATGGGAGACACTCAGAAATTATCAAATATATTTTCAAATATAATCCTTCAAATGCTGCCATGGTAGAGTATACAGAGATAAATATTCAGAGGTCCAGTGGCTCACTGAGAAGATGCATCATAAATAAGGACTACATAGCCACACAGTTATATCAAAATGGTTGCACATAAGGCACACCAAAGAATCAAGAAAGAGGTTAAGGTAGAATGAAGAAGAAATAATGCAAGTGCTGGCTCTCAATGAGTAGGTATTCAATAAGAATGGGGGAGAGAGGAGGTTGGAGAAATGGTGGCTCAGTGGTTAAGAGCACTGACTGCTCTTCCAGAAGTCCTGAGTTCAATTCCCAGCAACTCATGGTAGTTTACAACCATCTGTAATGGGACCCGATGCCTCCATCCTTTTCTAAAAAAAGCCACAGTGTACTCACATACATAAAATAAATAAATCTTTAAAAAGTAGGGGAGAGATAGGCATGGTGGCACACACCTTTAATCCTACCACTCAGGGAGGCAGGGACAGGCAAGTCTTAGACCATCTAAGGGTATACAGTGAAACTCTGTCTCAAAACAACAACAGCAAACCAGAATGGGGGGGGGGAGGAAAAATCAAACTTCTAGGCAACAAGATCCGTAGGTATAAAGACACTGAATTATGAAATAGCACAGAGTGGTTTGGAAATTCCAAATAAGTAATTTGGTGCAGCTGGGATTTCATACTTCAGGAAAAAGTGCAGGAAATGAAGCAGGAAAGGCAAGCAAGATCTGGTTACAAAGGGTCCTGTAGGACATGATAAAGTGCTTGGATAGTGTCCTGAAAACTAGAGGAAGCCACTAAGGATTTTTAAATGGAGAGAAAAAGGATCAGACTTATATTTCAGAAAGATTATTCTTGCATCAGACTGGAAGATGGGTTAAAGGGGCAAGACAAGAAGCAAAAATATCAAATAGACAAATTGAGGAATCCAAAAGAAGTTGTTGGAACTAGGCTAGGTCAGCAGCAGGAAGGAAATAGAGATGAAGGACCAGACAACTAAAGAGAAGGTGAACATTGTGTAGGATTGCATGAAATAGAGAAGACGCTTTGTTTTTTGTTTGTTTGTTTGTTTTGGTTTTGGGGTTTTTTGGGGGGGTGTTGGTTGGATTATTTTTGTACTTTCTATTGAAAATATTTTTTACACAATATATTCTTGTCATGTTTTCCCTTCCCCCTACTTATTCCAAAGTTCTCCTCACCCAACCAGTTAAGTCAAGCATGACACCCAGTTTCTGCTTAGGCAAGTTTCAATTCACAAACAAGGACGAGTAGAGTAGACGCACATTTGAGAATATCATGATAAACTCTATTGTAGGCATATCCCTGTTGAGGGATGCACTCAGTGATTGATTTCCTGGAGCTCAGAGGGTGTACATGAACTAGCATCTTAAAGAACTGTGCACATAAAATGGAAATAAATGTGATTTAGCTAAGTGAGATTCTGCAGACTGAAAATATAAAGAAAAGGGAGAAGGTAATCTAGGGTAGAGCCCTGTTAAGATGCTCAAAAGAAGGCTTGTGTTGGCGTCTCAGGATCTGGAAGAGAGATGAACGTATTAGCTATGTGTGCCCTCCAATACAACATGAGTTTTGGGTGCAGACACCAGCTCAGTTTTGCATGCTTAGAACTGAAATTGGCCAGGATTTAGAGCACTGGTATAGTGAGTGTCTATGGTCATTGAACTTTGAAATTTGGACATTTACTGTTAAATAATGAAGATTCCCATTTGATTATTTGGTAAAATTATCAACTTTTTAAAATGTGCTTTCGAAACCAAGTTGCAATGTACTAAAACTGGCTCAGAGCAGTTTAATAGTTTTTAGGTTGTCTTTTCCCAGCTTTTTAAATAGTTTTAGTTCACCTTAATATAATTTTCAAATTTTAAATTTAAAGTCTATTAGATACTTTATGTGGTTTTAAGTCAAACTATGCTGTCATACTGTATGTGTTATATAGTTCAGACACTTGGGACTTAGATGCCTGAAATAAATAGAAATACCCTTTAGTTGAACTTATAAATATATCTGTGAATTAAAATAGCTAAAGTGAGCCAACTTGTTGTATGAGGCAAATATTGCTGACACTAAAACTTCACAAAGGCATCTTAAGACAACAAGAAAAAATCTTAGGAATATGAACAAAACTATTCATCAAAATGCTAGCAAATCCTACAGTTATAGAAAGAATTATGCACTATAGAAAATCCTATAGCTATAGAAAGAAGTATACACTATATCACATGGAACTTTTGCTAGGAATGCAAGGTGGATTTCCTGTCTTAAAATTAGTTAATACCAGGCAGTGGTGGTGCACACCTTTAATCCCAGCACTTGGGAGGCAGAGGCATGCAGATTTCTGAGTTCGAGGCCAGCCTGGTCTACAGAGTGAGCTCCAGGACAGCCAGACTACACAGAGAAACCCTGTCTCAAAAAACCAAAAAAAAAAAAAAAATTGTTAATATATTGTTTACCATATCAAAAGAATAAAGAATGAGACCATACCATACAGACAAAAAGAAAATTACAAAAATCTGATACTTTTTCAGACTGGAAATAAAGGTAAATTTTCTAACTTATCAAGAGGCATGTTTAAAGTTGGTGGCACAAACATTTTATCCCAGCACTTGGTAGGCAGAGGCAGGCAGATCTCTGTGAATCTGAGGCCAGCCTAGTCTACATAGTTGAGTTATAGGACAGCCAGGGCTACACAGATAAACTGTGTCTCAAATAAAAAAGATTCATATTTGTCTATATCACACCCTATCCAAGACTCAGGGACCATCATGGAAGAGGAGGTAGAAAAATTGTTAGGAGCCTGGGGTCAGGGGGGACTAGAGCAAAACAGTGTCATCTGAACATGACAGGACCCCAGCACTCATGAATCATAGCAACTGTGCTGCCTACACAGATCTAGCCAGTTGATATTCCAGCACTGGGGGAAGGGGTTCATGGGACCTCGCTCATCTCTGGGGAGCTATAGATAGTCGATGGTTCCTAGAGGATGGAAAGTCAGCCTTCTCAGGGTGTGGCCCCTGGCAGGTCAACCACAATCAGTGTATGGCCCCACACCCAGGAGTCTATGGGCACTAAAATCTGAACTAATCAGGGGGGAGGGAGGGAGGGAGAGAGAGAGAGAGAGAGAAAGTGAGGGTGGCCTCTGGAAGGAGAGGGGGGAGGGAGGATGCATTGTGTGTAATTCTCAAATAATTAATGAAAATATAAAGAAGTATGCTTGAAATAATAGCTACCCCTAATGTCATACTTAATGTCAAAAGACAGGACACTATCCCTAAAATCTAGGACAAAACAAGAGTTTGCTCACCATTGCACTTCTATTTAATATTGTACTAGACTAGAGGTTCCATTAGGGCAGTTAAGCAAGAAAAATATATGAAAAACATCTAAAATAAAGATGAAGACTGCACACTTAGCCCAGTAGTTAAGAGCACTGGCTGTACTTACAGAAGACCAGCACCCATAAAGAGCTCACAGTGACTCCAGTCCCAGAGTAACCAACACCATCTTCTGACCTTTACAGGCACTAGGCATGCATGTAGTACACATACGTACATACGGGTAAAACATTCAAACACATAAAGTAATAAACATTTTAATGAAGAGGTAAATTATATCTAGATACATGTGACATGATCATGTATATTTTAAAAATCCCAGGAAGTACATATACACACACACAAAAAAAAATCAAGATTATAGAATATTGTATAGGTATTTAAACTTATCGCTACATAAAAATATTTTTTCTATACAGAAATAACCCAAAAAGGAAATGAAACAATTCTCCTTGCAATAGCATTGATGAACAAACTAATAAATTTAACAAAAAAAGACAAAACTTACACACAGAAAACTACAAAGCATTTTTGAGAGAAATTTTAAGAGGACTAAATAAATGGAAAGTTATCACATGCTGTGGATTAACAGACTCAGCATGATTAAGATGTCAGTACCCCTCGAACCAGCTTACAGCTTTCAGAGTCTTCCTATCAAGATCACAGATGCATGCTTGAGCACACAAAACGCAATTCAGATGGAAAGTCAAGGGACTTGAAATAAACAAAATACTCCTTAAAAAGAAGAATGAAGTTCCCAATTTTAAAACTTCCTAGGAGCAATAAAGACTATGCAATACTAGCATAAAGAAACATGCATACTGATGAAATAGAAAAACAAAATCTTAAATTTCCTATCCATTCAGGGAGGATAGGACAGGGAATGTAGCTCACTAGGTAAGTAATCTAGGCTGACCTTGAAATCACTCAGATCCACCTGCCTCCAGTACTGAGAGTAAAGGCATGTGCCACCATACCTGGCCCACCAATTAATTTTTGACTAATATACAAGAAATTTTTAAAAAGTAGCTTTGTCAACAAATGGCCCTGGGAGGCCTAGATATCCACATGCAAAAGAATCAAGCTAGATTTCCTGTTAGTGAATTTCACATTACTGCAGTCGAATACCTAAGAAGACTTTATAAAAGGAAATTATTTCTTTAGCCCACTGTCTGGCAGATTTAAAGTTCAAACTGCATAATGTGGGCTTGGTAAAGGCTAGCCCTCATTGTATCAACACATAGTATGGAAGGCAACAGAAGGGAGCATGAGTTGGGGCAAAATGTTTCTCCAACAAGAACAGAGAGAGAAGGGAGGAGCAATGTCTTCGTTTGCTTTCTATTGCTGTGATAGGGACTATGATCAAAAGCAACTTGGGGAATAAACAGATTGCTTCAGATTTCAATTCACAGTCCCTCAAGAAAGGAAGTTGGGGTGGAAACCTGGCAGCAGAAACTGGAGCAGAAGCTATGGAGGAGTGCTGCTTACTGGCCTTCTCTACATAATTAGCTCTGTCTGCTTTGGAAGACCAAAACGTGGATGCTTCAGTGTTTCTTAGAAGAGTGAATAAAATACTCACAGGAGGAAATATGGAGACAAAGTGTAGAGCAGAGACTGAAGGAAAGGCCATCCAGAGACTGTCCCACCTGGGGATACATCCCATATATAGCCACCAAATCCAGATGCTGGGAAGTGCTTGCTGATGGAAGCATGATAAGCTGTCTCCAGAGAGGCTCAGGCAGAGCCTGACAAATACAGAGGCAGATGCTTGCAGCCAACCATTGGACTGAGAACAGGTGGGCAGGGGGATCCCCAACGGAGGAGTTGGAGAAGGGACTGAAGGAGCTGAGGGGGTTTGCAGCCCCATAGAGGGAGCAACAGTGTCAACTGGCCAGATCCCCCAGAGCTCCCGGAGACTAGACCACCAACCAAAGAATATGCATGGAGGGACCCATGGTACTGGCCACATATGTGGCAAAGGAGGGCCTTGTTGGCCATCAGTGGGAGGAGAGGCCCTTGAGCCTGAGGGTGTTAGATGCCCCAGTGTAGGGGAATGCTAGGGAGGGAAGACAAGAGTGGGTGGGGGAGCACCCTCATAGAGGCCGGGGGGGGGGGGGGGGGGGGGGAAAAGGGGGGGGGGGAGGGGGGTTCCCGAGGGGGGCCCCGGAAAAGGAAAAAAAATTTTAAAAATGAAAAAAAAAAAAATAAAAAAAAAAAATTAAAAAAAAAAAAAAACTATTCGGGATGGCACCTCCTACAGTGGGCCGAACTCACCCATATCAACCAATAACTAAGAAAAGCCCCATGGACTTGTCTCCAGGCCAATCTGATGGAGACATTTTCTCAGTTGAGGTTCTCTCTTCTCATAGTACCCTTGCTTAAGTCAAGCTGACAAAAACCTAACTGGCACAGCAGGGTTCCACAATCCCTCTTGAGACTATAATCCCAGTGAATTAAGGACTTCTCAGTAGGCCCTGACATCTCAATGATCCTCAGCATCTCCCGATACCCTGTCATAGGAGAAAAGCCTTCCTTCCCGTGTGCGTCTTTGGGAGACACTCATCCAAACCATCACAGACCCTTACTTAACATCACATAAACATTAGCTCAAGTGATCGCTGATCTAAACATAGGAGTTGAAGTTACTGTTAATGTGTCATCTACCATATCACCTCCTTGCAAGGCTTGGGGAACATCAAGGAGAAAGGAGCAGAAGCAATGGGAGGGGCAGAGAATGGGGAACAAATTAATAGTCTTTTAGACACAAAGTGAACATATTGCAGCTATGAGTACTTGACCTGCACAAGATTTAGGCCCATCAACATCACATGGGGATGGAGTACGAACCCATGAGGTCCCACCCCACCCTGAGGGTCTAATGGTAGTTCGTGGTTGCAAGTGGAGAAGGTGTTATTGAAAGCACTGGCGAGCCACCTATGCTCCAGTAAATGACTTCCCACCCATGCTCATGTGAGCAACTCTAATTAAACTCAGAGGATCGCACTGAAAAGAAGACATGAAAAAAGATAAGGGACTTTGGGGAAGGAGAATTTCAGTGGAAGAAAAAAGAGGGGAAAACAGAAGAAGGTAATGATTAAAGATCATTGTGTACAGGTCCGAAACTGTCAGTATAAACAAAACAAATAAACAGCTACAAACTGCCCTTTTAAGCCTATTAAAACTCTTGGGGGGAAAAATCACAAAAGTAAATCTTAATCTTGAATTAAACCATTGCAGACCCTTACCTAACATCTTAGATATGGCCTCAAAAGCACAAGCAACAAAAGAAAAATTAGGCAAGTTCAACTTCACATCATCAAGAAAATTTCAGTAATACACTGAAATGGGATTACTTGCAAATCACATCTGATGAGAAAGCTGCATAGAGAATATTTTTCCAAACTATTGAATTTGGACTTTAGTCCCATTGGTAGCATGCTGGCATGCAGAAAGTCCTAGCAGTGCAAAAATTGGGCACGGGCATCTGTAATTCTAGCACTTGGGAATGGAGGATCCTAAGTTGAAGGTGTCTGTCTCAACAACAAAAAATATAAATAATCCTTACAACTCAACAATGAAAAAGACAACCCAATTTTAAAATGGGCCAAGGATTTAAATAGGCATGTATCTTGACAAATCAATTGCTGACTGGGTAAGAACTGGGATCCCCATGGGCTCTCACCACGAACTAGAAAAAAAAATCAATCCCTCCTGCTTCCAGTAGGGGGACAAGAAAAACAATGAATCTAAAACCCACGCAGACCTCTCTTCTCACAAAGGCCCTGACCTCAGGGAGAACTGCTGTCCCTGTCGTGATCCACCTGGGTTACACTGAATCCCACCCAACATGAAGGAAAGGAAATATCTACTTTTAGTTCTCTTTAGCGTGCCTGTCTGTGTAAGATGTGAGGGGTACGGATGGAGTTGAGAAGCGAGAGGATCAGTCACAGCCCCGGAACACAGGCTCACTAAAAGACTGATGCACCATTGTCAGACTCCAGGGTGCTTCCTTGCCCTTCAAGCACCTTCTTCATATTAACAAGGCCCCCGTATGATAGCAGGAGTTTAGGATTAAGAGCTGCAAGTCTTGGATCCTGTTTAAGAAGGAGTCTCTAGGAAAACCCCCAACAACAGAGAAGACACAAACAAGAAAAAAAAGTGTGATCTCATTACAACAGCCACAGGAAACAGTGAGCTGGGCCTAAGTCCTCCCCAAATAGGCATTAAAAGCCTCACATTAAAGGTGACCTTGGTTCCTTATGTCTGATACACCATGACAGTTTTAACAAATTATTACAAGGCATGATAAAGATTGTTTTTAAAAAATGGTTTTATAAACAGAACACCAATGGCTTGTGCTCTAAGGTCAAGAATCGACAGATGGGACCTCATGAAATTACAAAGCTTCTGTAAGGCAAAGGACACTGTCAATAGGACACAACAGCAACCTACAGATTGGGAAAAGATCTTTACCAATCCTGCATCTGATAGAGGGCTAATATCCAATGTATACAAAGAACTCAAGAAGCTAGACTCCAGAGATCCAAATAACCCTATCAAAAAATTGGGAAGAGAGCTAAACAGAGAATTCTCAACTGAGGAAACTCGAATGTCCAAGAAGCACCTAAAGAAATGTTCAACATCCTTAGTCATCAGAGAAATGCAAATCAAAACAACCCTGAGGTTTCACCTCACTCCAGTCAGAATGGCTAAGATCAAAAACTCAGGTGACAGCAGATGTTGGCGAGGATGTGGAGAAAGAGGAACACTTCTCCATTGCTGGTGGGAATACAACTTGATACAAACTCTCTGGAAATCAGTTTGGCAGACCCTCAGAAAACTGAACATAATACTACCTGAGGACCCAGCTATTCCACTCCTGGGCATGTGCTCAGAAGATGCTTCAACATGTAACAAAGACACATGTTCCACTATGTTCATAGCAGCCATATTTATAATAGCCAGAAGCTGGAAACAACCCAGATGTCCCTCAACAGAGGAATGGATACAGAAAATGTGGTACATTTACACAATGGAATACTACTCAGCAATCAAAAATAATGACTTCATGAAATTTGCAGACAAATGGATGGATCTTGAAAATATCATCCTGAGCGAGTTAACACAGTCACAAAAGAATGAACATGGTATGTACTCACTGTTAACTGGTTATTAGCCCAAGATTTCAAAATACCCAAGAGTCACTTCACAGCAACAGTAGGGCAGAGTGGGAGGTCCCAGATGGAGGACTTGGAGAAGGGACTGAAGGAGCTGAGGGAGTTTTCAGCCCCAGGGAGGAAGCAACAGTGTCTACTGGCCTGACCCCTCGATGCTCCTGGAGACTGGATCACCAACCAAAGAATACACATGGAGGGACCCAGGGTGCTGGCCACATTTGTGGCAGAGGAGGGTCTTGTTAGACATCATGAGGAGCAGAGGCCCTTGGGCCTGAAGGTGTTAGATCCTTCAGTATAGGAGAATGCAAAGGAGGGAAGAAGAGAGTGGGTGGGTGAGTGGGGGAATACCCCCATAATGGCAGGGGGAGGGGGAGGGAATAGGGAGGTTCCAAAGGGGAGATCTGGAAAGGGGGAAACATTTGAAATGTAAATAAAGTATGAAAAAAGTTAAAATAAAAAAATGGTCTCATAAAACAACACAGAACCAAGCATAGATGTGACACAGTTTTTTAATTATCAGATTCGAAGTTTTAAATGGCTATGGTTGTGTGCTAAAGGAACAAATAAAATGTGGACAGCTAAGCAGAAAAAAAGTAAAATATGGACCGGAGAGATGACTCAATTGGTAAAATGCTTGTGTTGTAAGCATGGAGACATGAGTTCAAATTCCCAATACCCACACAAAAAAATGAACAGAGCAGAATCAATAGCCATTACGGTATCTTAGAATGCTTGAACTAATGAGTCTATTAACAGAATTTAGATCACTAGTTATATCCCTTTCTCTAGTAACTGCTTACGAACCAGCCGACAGAAATAGAATAAGGGAAGTTTTCAGGTCATGTTTACACAGCTACTAAAATGTTTGTGTGTTTATCTGTGTGCACATGTCCATGTGTATGTAGGTGCTTTGGTGTGAACCTATGTGTGAAGGCCAGCAAACAACTTCAGGTGTTGTTCCTCAGATGCCTTTGATTTTTTTTTTTAAAGATTTATTTATTTTTATGTGTATTAATGTACTGCCTGAATGTATGACTATGCAGCATGTGCATGCAGTACCCACAGAAGAGGGTGTTAGACCTCTGGGACTGGAATTATAAACCATATAGGTGCTAGGAGTTGAACCCGGGTCCTCTGGAAGATCAGCAAGTGCTCTGAATCGCTGAACCATCTCTTCAGCCCTTTATTTTATATATAAAGAATCACAAGGCCAGGCAGTGGTGGTGCACACCTTTAATCCCAGCACTTTGGGAGTCAGAGACAGGCAGGTTTCTGAGTTCGAGGCCAGCCTGGTCTACAGAGTGAGTTCCAGGACAGCCAGGGCTATACAGAGAAAGACTGTCTCAAAAAACCAAAAAAATAAAAATAAAATAATCACAAGGTTCAATTCCAACCTAAGCTGCATAACAAGCAAGACCTTATCTTAAAAAAAAATTTTACACACACACACTCACACACACACACAAAGTAATAAAGAAAAAAACAAATTATTATATTGAAAATATTTTGGAAGAATGCTCACCCCAGCTGTTTATAGAATCCTGTACACTTGAGTCATTGCACAATTGTGGAGTAAAATACACAAGAAAATCCCATTCCCAAAAGTTATAATTTCAAAGTAAGGAAAAACTTAGAATACACTGAAACTTGGCCTGCTGTGGCAAAATGACTTCAGTAAAACAGCTGCAAATAAATTAAAAACTAAATAAATTAAATTAAAATGAATTAAACTAAACTTCAAACAACACTGATCCTGAGTAGAAACCTTCGAATTTTGCTTAAATGAACCCCAACATGCAATTGTAAATTTTACACATAATTAAGAAAAATAAAAGTTTGGTAAATTGACAGAATTGGTCATTTCTAACAAATTGGCCTCTCTGTGAACTAATATTCACAAAACTGGCTATCCTTACTTCCCATCCCAGAGGACTGAGGTCTCTCTCTTCTCCACATTTAAGCTCTCCACCTGTGTTCTAGATTCCATGTCCTGCTTTCTCTGGCTTTGGCTCTGTGGGAGAGAACCGGGAGCTTCCTTTCTTTGTCCCTAGAGTCTCTACAGGGAGCTGAATGCCTTCAAAGCCTGGAAAACATTTTTGGCCTTGAAAGACTTCAACTTAAACAGTGCTGGGTTTGGGCCATTTTCCAATACTGCTCACTTCCTCCGGGCCCAGGCTTCCCTGAGACTCTCTGATGACTCGTGACTCCTTCGGAAATGCTCTGAATGCGGATGAAGGCACAGACTGACAGATTCTAAGCCTGATGCTACCTAGTACCCCTTCTCCCTAAGAAATGGCAAATGAGTGGAGGAGGCCATGAGAATCGCAGGCAGCGCGCTGTCACTCTGGATACTTGTGCTCAAGACAGGCCTTCCTGTCATCCTTCTGTTCCTCTTTGGTCATCTGCTCTGATTCTCCTTCTCCCTCAACTGCTTTCCCGACAGTTGGCCCTTCCCACCATGGACTCACTCTACTGCCTGTTCTGAAACCTCCATTTGGTGGCTGCAAAGTCTTACCAGTCCATTATTGTAGCACCATCACCAACATCCCCCACAGCCTCACCTGCCCCAGCCTCCACTTCATGGTAAAGGAACCAGTTTTGCTCCAGCACTCCATTTTTGCACCCTCCTCCACACCTCTTAGGATGAGAAGGAAGGATCTAATCCTTCTCCAAGCCCAAGTAAAGACAGCTATCTCTCCATCCTCATCCCTCAACCTTTGTGAGCCTGCCACCATCTTATTACACCTGCTCTCCCCTTCCCAGTGAGGTCATGGAATGGCCCTCCATCCTCCTCATCAGAGACATCAGGTCAGTGAACATGTAATCTTTCTTCTTGCCAGCATCAACTCCCTAGTCCTTTAATGTCTTGGGGCTGGAGCGATGGCTCAACTGTTGAGAGCACTGTTGTTCCTCCAGAGGACCTGGGTTCAATTCCCACCACCCACATGGAAACTCACTATCTGGAACTCCAGCTCCAGGGGATCCAACACCTTTACACAGACATACACACAGGAAAAACACTGATGTACGTAAAAAAATCATTTAAAAAATTAAAATGTCTTGTTCCTTCAAAACTTTCCTTGAGATTTAGAACACATTGTCTCCCTCATTCCATGTCTCCCACAAAATCCAAACTCCTCCCAGGAAGAATGACAGATTAAATCCAATGGCCTCAAATTCCTGTCCCATCTGCTGCCCCACCCTTGTGCCTTGTACCTTCATTTGTGCACACATCTGCACCATACCCCATCATTTCTTTGGGCTTTAAAGTCAAGAACATTCCTCCTCAACAAAAACCAAACCTTCCTTGTTATCATATGTGACTCTTTGACTGTAATCCCCAGTCACTCTTCTTTTCCTATGGCAACTACTACTTTATCCCAGTGACCAAGGGATCAGTAGAGACACTGTGTTAGTATCACATACTCCCTGGTAGGATGGAGCAAGATGGGACCTTCCTCTCTGTGGTATTCTCTCCCCATAGTCTAATCCTAAGAAAAACCTTTAAGTTGAGGAAAATTCTACAAAAACCATCAAGGGCATTTAAAAAGAGAGCGAGATGGGAGAAACTGTCATAGACCAGAGGAAACGAACATGATGACTACATGCAATGTGGTATTCTAAATTGAATCCTGGGATAGAAAAAAGTCATTAGTGGAAAAACTGGTGAAATCAGAACAAAGTCTGGCATTCAGTTAATGACGATGTACCAATGTTAGCCAATGTTAATTAGAGGAAGCTGGGTGAAGAGTATACAGAAACTCCCAGGACTATGTTTGCAAGTTTTCTGTAAGTCTAAAATTACTCCAGAATAAAAGGGTTGTATAAAAAAAATCCGGAGGAAAAAAGTGAAGCCAGCAAGTAAAACACAATGCCATGAAAAGGATGAACACAGTCTCAGTCACATTTCATGTTTGGGCTCTGGAAATGGGGTTTAATTACCTTATTCCCTGAGCTCTTGCAAACTGGGTTTCTTGAACATGCAATTAGCTATTTGCAAGAGAGAAGGGGGTACGAGGAGGAGATTGTTGCAGATCAAATACAAAGACTCAGATATACAAGTCAAGCACTGGACCACTGAGCTACATGCTGCATCGAAAACCCTTAGCTATTTTAGACAGATCCTCAGGTAGGCTGACTTCAAACTACTGACCCTTCTGCCTCAGTCTCCTTCCTGAGTTCTAGGATTAGAAGCATATGCATCCCATGCACAACTAACTCTACACTCTCATGCCCAGTCACTAATGTTTTACCTCCCCTCCATCCTTACATTACAGTCTCTTGTCACCTTCACACCCTCTCCTCTAGTCAAAAGGTCATCGGTTATCCCGTACTCCTCTCCAGGAGAGCTGGCAGATGCATCTTACTGTGGTATTTTTATTCTGATGACAGTGCTCATTGTAGTAGATGTTTCTTTCCTCTGCTTCTAGGAAATTACTCTGGACAGTGCTCTCTTAATGAGGTCTACTCTGTAGCTCTTCTCAATCTGCTCCATGATTCTTCCTTTGCATCCCTTAAAGGTGGCTGGAAACCACTGTCATGAGCAGTTTAAATCTCATTGCTCCACTTTCCACCTACATCCTGGTGGCTTTACATTATGTGCCCTCAGCTCAGCTCCTTACTGGAATATAAAGTTTATACACAACCATCTTTTAGGCGTCTTCCATTAAATACTTCACATGCATCTTATGGTGATATCTAAAACTGGTATCAGATCACTGAAGCTGTAGCTATAGGCTCCTGTGAGCCACCCAATGTGGGTGCTGGGAACTGAATGCTGGTCCTCTAGAAGAGCAACAAGTGCTCTTAACCACTGAGCCAGCCCTTCTTCTCAGTCTTTTAATGTTACAGATACTTGGGATCTATCTGTACAAGGACGACCCTTTCCCATTTTTAATTTCCTTTGAACAACTTTTCTGTGTCCCTTGGCTTCTTTCACCTTCTGCCACATTTACCATATTAGGAAACCCAAACCAAAGGTTACCCCACATTTTATCATGCAAAAGTTTTAGCCAACATGAAAATTCCTTCCTTCCTTTTCTTCTTTCCTTCCTCCCCCTACCTCCTCCCTGTTCTCTTCTTCCTCCTGCTTCTTTTCATTCTCTCTCCTCCTCTTCTTCCTCTTCCTCCTCCTCCTCCTCCTCCTCCTCCTCCTCCTCCTCCTCCTCTTCCTCCTCTTCCTTTCCCCTTCTATTTGGTAATAAGGTTTCACTCTGTAGCCCAGGCTGGCCTTAATGTAATGGCAATCTTCCTGCCTACCATCCCAGTGCTGGGATTATTGATGTGTGTCTTCACAAACAAAAGGAAGAAAGTAAATTGCTCCCTAAAATTCCTGTCACCCACCTGCCTGCCCTATTGGTCTCTCATTTCCTGTAGCCAAACAGGAAAAAAAAAAAAAAAGTTCTGGGACTGGAGAGCTGGCTCAGTAGAACATATACTGCTCTTGCAGCGTTCGGTTCCCAGAACCCAGTTCAAGTGGCTCACAACCACTTAACTCCAGCTCCAGGGACATGCAATGCCTCTGACCTTCTCAGGCACCTGCACTCATGCCCAAGTATTCAATTAGATGTAATTTAAAATAATAAAAGCAAAAATCTAAAAAGAGAACAGGTGGCTAGAGAGATGGCTTAGTGGTTAAGAGCACCAACTGCTCTTCCAAAGGTCCTGAGTTCAATTCCCAGCAACCACATGGCAGCTCACAACCATCTGTAATGGAATTTGGTGCTCTCTTCTGGTGTGTCTGAAGACAGTTACAATGCACCCATAAGTACAATAAACAAATCTTTAAAAAAAAAAAAATAAAAGTAAAAAGAGAACAAACTTAATTCCTGTAAAGATGAAGATGCTACACCTATTACCTAACAGACTTAAATATATACATTTGAATTCATGATCAAATAAGATAACATCGATTTGCAAGTGCTACTTTTCTCTAAGGTATTAACTTTAATACACTTAACATATTCCTCAAAAGCAACAACTTTTTCATCATTAGGGTTTTTTTTTTTTTTTTTGTCTTACACATTTCCCCAGAATAGAAGACCTTCTTTTCAACCTAAGTGAGGGGTTTGGAGAAGAACACAGAACAGTTTGAATCCACAAATGCTGTGGTCATTGGAAACTTTATCCAAGTCACAAGTCCCATTTGCATCACACTTAGGCAGTCGGTTTTTGGCATGCATCCTGCAAGAGTAGATTCATAGAACCACCTGACGTACTGCATTTTAAATCCATGCTTTAAGTCGTTAGCTTTTTTATTAAAGTACAACATTTATGCAGAAAGGGCAAAATTCAAGTGTTAAGCTCAATGCATTGTCATAAAGTGAAATGTTCATGGAACATCACTTGGGCCAAGAAACAGAACATTTTGAGCATCCTAGATGCCACTCCCAAGTACGGCATTATGGCTTTTTAAAGCAATCATTAAAAAGTATATTTAGAGTCATCCAACACATGCAGTTGTGAGGTCATACCACCAGGAATAGTTATCATACTGTATTAAATTTCTTTAGCTAGAGATTCTGTGACAAATGACCTCTACAAGGATCCAGAATAGGATTGTTGAGGACATTTCAGGTTAATAGGTCTTGTCCTGATAGCAAGAGTACTTAGCACTTACTGGGTACTTTCTAGGTACCAGGCTTTAACTTATATTAAATAGTTTAATCCTTACACCCAGTTCATAGATGAGAAAACTGAGGCAAAAGCAGGTTAACCAACTTTCCCAAAGGCACACAGCTTCCAAACAGCAGAGTCTGGACCCCGAGCCAGGCAGTCTGGCTCCAGAGTCCACAAGCTTAGTCACTGTACCGTACTGCCCTATCCAGTGGTTTGCTGTTCAGAATAAAGTAAATGAGAGCAAACCCTGTAATATGAGAGATGTTGTAAGGACTCAGCTATAAAGTTACTCCCTCTTGCCTGAGAGACGATTTTGGAAAAACAAAACAGCAAAAAACCTCACCCTATATTCAAACTTATATGGCATTTGCAGATGACTCCCAAATATTTATGCCCAGCCCATACCGCTCTTTCAAATGCAGACCTACCTACCCAACATGCACTTCAAAGGCAGAAGCCCCAAATCCCAAGTCATCATCTTTCCAGACCCATCCCTTCTCCACCCCTGCTCACCACCACCCATGGGGTAGCCCAAACCTGACGCACAGATACCATGGATGATGCTCCCTCCTTTTCCCCAAGAGGTCCTTTGTCCTCTCTCCCTAGAAGTTCCCCGTTTCTCTGTGCCACTTGTACCTCTAGAATGCCTTTCTTCCCTCACGTTGCTCAAAATCCTAAGGACAAGGGAAACGCTTCCAGATTGCTTACTGTCATCCACTTGACTGACTTACACACACACACACACACACACTTCCTCCCAAATTGGTCCCTCAAGACCCTTGTCATCTTCCTACCCAGTTTTTCTTTCTTTCTTTTCTTTTTTGATACTTTATTTACATTTCAAAAATTTCCCCCTTTCCAGATCTCCCCTTTCCTACCCAGTTTTTCATTTTACTTTTCTGGGAACTATACTCTCAGACTACCACCAGCCCCTAAACTCGATGGTTTAATACCTCTCAGTCTCTAAATTCAAATTTGAGATGGACGAGGAAATAAGAGAATGAAAGGCCGGGCCGACGGGGTGGGGGTGGGGGTGTAAGGATCACAGGGTAGTAAGTGGGTAGCAGAAAAGAATGGGAACCTTAAGATGGACGCAAGGAAAGAGGAAAGGACTGGGTGATGAAGGAAAGGGAAAGGTGTGAGGTAAGAGCGGTTATGGACAAAAGAAAGAACCAGGAAAAGGGGTGGGGAGAAAAGGTGTAGAGAAGACCGAAGAACGACCGAAGAACGGACAGAGCAAGATTGGGGGGCGGGGGAGGGGATTTGATGGGGGGAAGCTGGAGACAGAAAGAGCGACTAGAAGAGGGACCGGGAGAAGTGGGCAAAGAAGAGGTGTGAAGGAGCGAGACAGAACAGGGCAGTGGGGCAGAAGCGGACCATGGCGGAGTAGGGATGGAAGACACGAAGACCAGTACAGAATGGAGAAAGAAAAACTGAGAGGATGAAGGGGACCGGACGGGACGAAAGGATCTGGCGTGTTAGTAGCGTGGAGAAGGGACGGCGCGGCGCTGGGGCGGGATCCGGCGCCGGGGCCTGGGGCCGGGAAGTGGAGGGGTGGAAGGCGGGCGGGAGGCGCGGGGACCGCGGCAGCGCGGGTGGGGGCGGGGGCGGGGGCTCGGCAGAGGGCGGGGGCTCGAGTTACCGCGCGGAGGGAGGGAGGGAGGGGAGGGGGCTCGGGCCGCGGCGGCGCATCTTGCATCCTCCGCGGGGTGGCTGTGCAGGAGGCGGCGCCCCTGCGGCGGTGGCGGACAGACAGACGGACCGACCGACGGTCGAGAGAGCGCAGACAGACGGCGGCCCGCGCCGAGGGCACCGTGAGCCCGAGCCAACCAGGGCGGACGATGCACGGCCCCAGGCCCCGTGCTGGCGGGCGCTGCCCCGGAGGCTGACCGCGGCCGGACGGCACCCCAGCACCGGGCGAGGGAGTCCGCACCGCACCGAGGTCAGTGACCGGCCGTCCAGCCGCACCCGCGGATCGGTCGGCCTCCCCGACTGCGGCAGCGGCGGCGGCGGAGCCGGGGGCTTTGTTCTGAGCCGAGACAATGGGGGAGGGGGGGCCGGGGCCTGCGGGAGAGGGCGAGCGTGAACGTGAGCATGGGGGCAGGGCCGGGGGGTCTTTGTGTGCGGGTGTCATCGAGTGGGAGTGTGTGGCGGTGATTGAGTGTGCGGTGGGGGGGGGGGCGGGAGGTTGGTGGGTAAGGGCAGATCAGTGTGTGTGCAGCGAGTGTGAGTCAGTGAGTGTCCCCGCGCGGTTGTGTGTGCATGTGCGTGTCACTTGGAAGGGGTGTGGGTCAGAATGAGCGTGTGTCAGGACTAGCAGGTCCTTGTGAGGGTGTGTGTCTGTGTGCCTTTTACCTGGCTCTGTTGGAGCCATGTGTCAGATCATAGGGATGGGTGTGTGACAGAGACACAGGGACACAGACAAAGAAAAGGAAGGAACAGAAGTAAAGAGAAGCAGAGGGGAGAGGAGGAAGCCTGAGGTGGCAGTGTGTTACCCAAACTGGTATTCTAAGTGCATTCTGGTGCCAGAGTCTGTGAGTTTCTGTCTAGGATGCTTAGATCAGAGTCCTGGTCAGGGGACAGAGAGAGGTCACTACAAGCCTAGGTCCCACGTGGAGGGGGTGGGGAGAGAGAACTCAAAGGCACAATGAACTCAGTGTGCATGGGCTGGGCCCACAGCCACAGGTCATAGGCCAGAAAAATATTGTCACTTATGTCAACTTTTCAAATACCCATAGGGGACATGGTCATAACCCTCCTCAACCCACAGGGACTGAGTCCCAGCCAACATACATTCTCAAGAGATACTCTCAACCCGGAAACCCTCAAGATGCACTGTCAGAACCAACTGACACCCACTATAGATGCCTGTCAAGCTAGCAAGTCCCTGTGGAAGAAGTTCTCAGTGTGGTGTCCATACGACAGAAATGTTACAGCCGTGATACAAGAACAGTCATTGTCACAGCCAACTCAGACCACAGGAGACAGTGGCATTGCCAACACCTCTCATGGAAATACTATCAGGCAGCACATCACAGGGGTTTTTATGTATCTCCTCAACCTGCTCATAAGTCACAGGTGACTCGGAGACCTAGAACTAATAATAGAAGGCTGTGTTGCAATTGCCCTCACCACAGAGCCTCTCGTACAGCTTCTAGGAGACAGTCATGGACCACTCATCCACACTACAAGGAGAGCTATAGCACTGCCACTATCACAGAAGCCCTTTGGCTTCTAAGGCTCACGCCATTACTCTTCCCATCCCCAGACCTCCAGAAGGTCTGTTCCCTGGACACTGAGAGCTAGATGTTGGTTTCCCTGACCCTACATGCTACTATGGTTCTAGGTGTCTCCCCAAGCACCAGCTGCACAGTTTCTTCACCTCTTTAGCTCCTGGTCTCTTTTATCCCATGACTACTCTATTTGAACTCTTCAGTCCCAACCTGCATTCCACTCTGAACATAGCCCTCATCTCTTCATAGCTTTCAGATGTCTTTTCTCCGGTTTTACTCTTTAACCCAGTGGTTCTCAACCTTCCTAATGCAGTGATTGTTTAATACCATTCCTTTTGTTGTGGTGACCACCGACCATTAAATTATTAATTATTATTCTCACTGCTACTTTATAACTGTTTTTTTTTTTTTTGCTACTGTGATGAACCATAATATAAATATCTGTGTTTTTCATTGGTCTTCCCCCACAGGGGTCATGACCCACAGGTTGAGAACCACTGCTTTAACCTGATAATGACCTTTCCCCCTTGACCTCTTGCCCTAGATTCCCTAATCTGCTGCTACTTGACCCCCCCCCCCAGCTCATTTGTGGAGAACTATCCCTTCAAACACTCCTTGACTCCATTGCCTTTGAGCTTTCCCATATGCAAATTATCAATGCTATCTAGAATGGTTTCTCAGCTGCACTAAATGGCACATTTAGAAATTCTGACTTCTGTAAACCTTCTATGGAGAAATTTTTTTTCCCCCGCACACCCAAATCACTCAACCATTGTTTTCAACAGAAGAATTAACCCACTGGTTCATTCAGCAAACACATACAAAACATCTACTCTGCCAGACACTGTAGCAGAGTGGGCCTTTTAAAAGAGTAAACAAAAATGGACATATTCTTTACCCTCAGGAAGCTTACACGCTGTGGGGGGTGAGAATCATAACATAGCAGGTCTCAAGAAAGCTAAGCCAGGGTAGAAAGTCCAGAAGAGGCTTTCTGGAAGAAGTGGCATTTAAATGTAAAATTGGTGAATTAGTCGGGAGTCAGCCAAGGAAAGGAGCCGTGGAAATGAGGCAGAATGGGTGGAGAATACTCTAAGCCAAGAAAATGGCATTTAAAAGTTCATGTATCTGGTGTCTGAGGGATAGAGCAAGCCAGTGAATGTGACACTTGGAGCAAGAAGTGGGGAGAGATGGGAGTGTCAGGAGGAAGCTGAGATCATTCAGGGTCTCCATGGCCACAGGAAGCTCATTTGACCCCAGAATAATGGAAAGCCATCAAATCATTTGAAGCTGTGGAGTGATACAGCCAGCTTTGTTTTAGAAACAGCACTGCAGCAGGTCTGTGGTGACTGGGGGAGGCACTGTAGAAACCCAGGAAGGGGGTCGAGCTAGACTGCACTGGAGGAGTGGCAGGAGACAGGAGTTGCTCTTTAAACAGTGGGGTCAGCAAGCTGACAAAATGGATGTGCATGTTGGAGCAGAGGGAGGATGGAGAGTAGAAATCCAGGTTTGCTCACTCACTGAAAAACCCCCTCAACTTTCTACCTCCCCACATCTCACTTGGATCCTCTTGAATCTTTTACCCTTCTTCCCATGATAGCAAGTAGGTGTCTCTTCTCCATAAGGCCAACCCCCACCTGCATTTAGGATACCATCCCTCACTCCTCCTCCGTAGGGATCTAACATGACTGATGATTTCTTGTCTTTCCCATGTCTCTAATTTCATCCTGGCTCCCTAGTCTCCTGGGGACAGAATTCTTCTGTCTTTATCCTTCTTTAACTCTGTAACACCCCTGGAGCTAAGAGGCTTCCTCCTTTGACTTCACTACTCACATTCTGTGAGAGACTCGGCTGCATCTAAGCTGGGCTCACTTGCTCCCACTCCCTAAGTGTCTCTGTTCTCCCTAAGAGAAAGTGACCTCTCGCCTGCCAAATCAAGGGGATTTTTTTCAAAAGTCTTCAGCTGTTTGACCTCTTGGCAGGACCTGACATAGTTGAGCTTTCTTTCCTCTCTAAGCTGTTTTTGATTTTGGCTTGTGAGTCACTGCTTTATTCTCTTAACTTGAAACGAGAACTGGCATCCTAGCCAGGCTGTTAGGTAGTGAGAACATGGTAAAAATCGCCATTTCTACCCTCAGTGGGGTGACAGTGCAATGAGACAGGCGAAAAGCCAGTGGTGACGATGCTGTGGTGGGATTGTGTGTGCATCTCTCACAGAGCTCCTCTCTCAGCTGTCCTGGGTCACCTTTGAGGTCCTTTGCATGTGCCTCTAAATACTGCTGTTCTGGCTTGGATCTGATTATCTCAGAGCTCTGAGTCTCATTTATTTGCATGCTTTTAGCTATCATATACAGAGGTCCTAAATACCTCTTTCCTGAGCTGTGACCTATATGTACCTGAGACATAGTTGCTCTTAATGTATAGCTCACATACCCCTTACCATATACAAACTTGAACTTGTCTTTCCTTCCCCAAATCACTCTTTCCTTTTGTTCGGACTAGACACCCAGCCCGGAACCTGTTGCTTCTGCCTTCTCTCCTGCAGTGTTTAGCGTCTCATACATTTCTTCCACTGCCTCTGTGCTTGCCCTTACCTCAGAGCCTTTCATCTGGACTTTTGTAGGCACCACTCATGGGTCCATAGTTTCCTTTTCTCTTCCAGTCTGTGCCTCTCATTGCAGCAGGAAAGACTTGAATAAAAATGCAAATCCAGCCATTTTGCTGTGTTTTAGCGATTCTGTTTCCCTTGCAGGAAATCCCAACTTTTAAATAAGGTTTATGAATCATAATCTGCTCTCCCCACAACCTCTCACACATTGTCGGTCCCATTTCTCTAGTGTCCTCACATTTTGAGCTCAGGCTATGCTGAGTTCCATGTAGTGACCAACCGACCGACCGACTGACCGACTGACCGACATGCATCTTTCCACGCCCTTGGACCTTTGCACGCCCTTTTCTCTCAGCCCAAAGGCCCTTCATGTCCACCTCCTGCTTAATCCTTTTCACTCTCAAATGTGGCCCCCATTTGTTTGTGTGTTTGCCTCTCACAAACCAGGGGCTCCTCATTCTGTTTCTCCAACAAAGCTAGGACTCCTTGTTGTCAAGGTTGCACATTAAACATTTTTGTGACCCATGGTTCCCTAAACAGGCTTGACGGTGAACAAACATGAGCACATGAGCACACCCCTCCCTCTCTGGACATCTCTTCTCAGCTGCCACAGGGATGGAGGCAATGCCCATTGTAACCAGTCCTTTCTCTATGGACCGTGAAACCAGGAACCTGTTGATTCTGCCTCCCTCTCCAGCGCACCTTTTACCTTGCTAGACACACTTCCCCTACCTCCCCACAGCTATCCTTTCTTATCCCAGGCTCTCTCCTCCTCCACTCCCTTCCCCCTGGATTTCTCTTTTCCTCTACTTTATTTCTTTCATTTATGAAGCAGACATTTAAGAAGCATTGGGAGTTAGCAGACCTGTGTTCATAGAGACCCTTGTCTGTAAGCTATGATCTATTGCTCGATTTTCTCATTTCTGTGACAGAATAACATGACAAAAAGCAACTTTAATAAACAGAAGGGTTTATTTTGGCTTAGAGTTTGAGAGCATGGGCTATCATGGTGTGGGAGACATGGCAGCAGGAAAGTGAGGTGGCTGGTTACATTGCACCCACAGTCAGGAAGGAGAGGAGGGAGAAAGGGAGACTGAGGGAGTGAGGGAGGGAGGAAGGGAGGGAGAGAGGGAGAGAGGGAGGAAGGGAGGGAGGAACGGGGGTAGAGAGGGAGGGAGGGAGAAGGGGAGATGCTGGCGTTTCTATCATTTTCTTCTTTTTATTCAGTCTGGTACCCAAACCTATGGAATGATGACACCCACCTCAGTTACACCTCTTTGAAAACACCTTTGAGGATAGACCCAGTGGTTTGCCTCTTAAGTGATTCCAAATCCAGTCAAGTTGGCAATGAAGATTAACCATCACACCTATCCTCAGACCACAAGGCACTGCAGGCCTTCATCATCTCCTCCACTCTGCCAGACCCCTTCCCTAGGATGCCTTAGGCTGTTCGTTCCTCCAGTGCCCACTTACCCTGAGCTCAGCTCCTGCCATTTCAGTCTCTGCTTCATCCTATCCTAGATTCCCTGATTCCTTCACTCTCCTCCTTGCCTAATTCTTGTCTATCACTGGCAACAGAAGGCAGCCTGGATTCTCTTCTCTCTGATGCTGGTGCCTACTAACAAAAGCCTCTCCAAGAAGTTCTGGATGCTAGCTGGTTCTCTGAGACCAGAATATTTTCAACCTCTGCCATTTGGGAGGTGCTTACAGTTCCATTTCCTTTGGAGAAAGACCTTTCTCAAGGTATTGGAGCCCCCCAGGGCTGAGTGAGGATGCCCCTTCCTGCTCACTTAGCACACTGAACATACTTGTTTGTTTCTTTCTCTCCATCTCTCTCTCTCTGCTCCCCCTCGTGTGTGTGTGTGTGTGTGTGTGTGTGTGTGTGTGTGTGTGTGCACTCAGTAGAAGGAGCTTATTATCCATCAGAAGCTTGAACCTGGCTTCCATGTAACAGGTCAGGAAGGAAGAAGAGAAGGAACAAGGGGAAGAGAGAGAGAAGCACAGCCGTACTCCATGCCTTCTAATGGGTGACCAAGCTTTTTGGAGCTTCATTTCCTCAGGTGAAAACGAGAGTCTTGGCATCCACTTCAAAAAGCTATTTGGAAGATTTGGAAAGAAAATTGATAAGTTTTCCACTACTAACTTAGCTAACTGTATTTCCCTTCTTCCACGCTGGGTCTCGGAAGTTAATTTTCCATCTAACATCTGAGTTCTCTTGTGCTAAGCTCCCTGCTTTCAAACTGAGTTTCTGTCCCCACCTTTTTTTTTTTTTTTTGCCATCTCCAACTTCGTTAGTCTCCTCTACAACCTGGGCAGGGATCACTGGAGTCCAACTTTGGGGCTCAGTTCACAGGTTTCCCCACCTGCGAACACCACAGACACAGAGACTCATGTGTCTGAGCCACGGCTCTATCTCTGGGCTTTGGTGAGTTTGGCACACAGCAGGCCTTAAATATTTGCTGACTACATCTGATTGTGAATCGCATCACACGCATGCCCTTCCTTCCCCATTTTTTTCATTCCTACAAGCCTTCAGGCTGCCAGGTTCCTTCAACCCTCACTCCGGGGCCCAAGCCCATGTGAGTGTCAGCTAACTTATTACTGAGAGCTCTTTCTCTGTGAGCCCACCCTGAGCACAGTGCCAGATTTATTCTCCTAAACAGTGGCTGTTCTTCCTTGCTCTGTGTCTGAATGGCTAGGCAAGCCATTATCTTGGCTTTCCAAGCCCTCCACCGGAGGGGCAGTTGGGTCAGCAAAAAGCTTTACTGTCCATCAAAACTGATTTCTACCTCTCTTAGTGTTCCCATCTCCCAGCCGCAGATTCCTTGTCTGTGGAACAACACTTATCTCAGATATGTGCATCACATAGCAGTACCATCAAGCAGTAGGCAAGCCTTCACGCTTGGGTCTCTGCTATTTCATTTAACTCACACATCAGCCAGGTAGGCGCTTTGATTCACATATTACAGATGAGGAAATAAAGGCTTATAGAGATTAGTCAGGCAAGAAGACTCAAGTTTATCATCTTGGCTCTCGGGAGACTGAGATAGGATGATCAGGAGTTCAGGGCCATCCTAAGCTACATAGTAAGTTCAAGGCCAGCCTGGGCCACGGGGGGGGGGGGGGGGGGGGGGGGAGGAGGGGGAAGGAGGTGTGTTGCTGGAGTCTATGCCACTCTCATGCCCTGCTGCCTGGGACATAGTCTCTCTGTTGTAGTAATGCAGTAAACACACATTAATATCTATGCTGAGTCTAATCTGGCTTGTGCCTTGATGTGAGTTGGCGCATCCTCTCTGGTTTCCCACTGCTGGACCACTTTCCTGATGCTACTCTTTCCAACACCTTAACTGTGGTACACCCAGCAGCTACTTCGAAACCCATCTTTGCCACTCCTGACAGCATTAGGCATGGTTGATCTTTCCCTCCTTTTGAAGGTTCCTCCTTCACTTCTGAGACGCTGCCTCCAGAAAGAGGAAAGATCTTGACTTTCCTTTCTTTGTGACTGTCAGCAGAGCTTGGGCCTGTATACTTCTCACTCTCTACACCCTATCAGATTGGCATCTCCACACCCACAGTTTCCAGTCACGCCACGGTTCGTCCTCATCCTTCTCTCTCCTGAAGCCCAGCCTGTTTTGGGTGGGACATCTCCATGGGGGGATCTCAGCACCTATTTCCCAAGTGGCTTCTCTTCTTTAGTTCCCTAATAACACCACCTGACCCCCAGGACAGACCCCCCAGGACCGTGTTGGGCTTCTCCGTTCCTTCACCCTTCCTGCAGAGCCCTCAGCCAGGTCCTGTCCACTCTGTTTCCACATCTGTCCTTTTAGTGTCCCCCGCACTAACCTGCATTATTACCGACTCCTCATACCTGGTCTCCCTCCTTCTCCAGGTTCGCTGCCCTCGCCATCCTGCCAGGGTGCTCCACTCAGCTTCCCTGCCATTTCTCTCCCTGTTTTTCCTCTTCTCTCTAAGTTACAGGCCGAATGGAGTGTGCCTAGTCCTGAGATCAGATTAGGGGGACATTAACTCAGGAAGATTGCTTTGCTCTGAGCCTCCATTTCCTCACTGGAAAACTGGAAGCTGGGATTCCTTCCTCGCTGGGTTGTTATGATGATTAAATGAGATACTGTCTGTGAACTGCCTGGCATGGGGCCCAGCGCACAGTGAAAGCTCAGAAACAGACCCTCTTCTGCTTTTCTCTCCTTTCCTCAGCCTCTCTCTGGAGTGCCTCTTGGAAACACATCCTGGGTAGGACAGAGCCAGGCCTTGGCAGTGCCCTGGCCACTGCCTGGGGTCGGGGTGGGATGGGGGTTGTCTTATGGATGTCCAGAAAACTACTCTAGCAGGCGGCCATCTTCTCCCACCACCTCTCTCCCTGACGCCTGGGCTCCAGTTGTGGGTTTGCTCCCTCCCCAGCAGCCGCCTGGTACTACTGTTCCTGCTTCCACTCCGTCCTCTGCTGTAGCACTTGCTCTCCAAGGGGCTTGCTTCCTCTGTCCTCACACCAGAACTCTCACCTCTCCTTCTCCTTTCTTTGTGCCTAGCCTGGATCCACATCTCCCTCTGCTTACTGAGGCTGCTCTCTTGTTCTTCCACTTCTAGCTCAGCTGCCGGTTACAGCCCCCCTCCTCACCACTGTTGTCTTTCTGGTCCTGCCCATCGCTGGCCCTGGGACAGGAAGTTGAGGGAGGAGGCCTAGGCAGTGCCAACTCCCCTAGCATGCTTCCCCTTCTGTACCTCTGGGCCACTCCTATACTTCCTCCTGGAGAGATTCTTTCTTCCCTTATGGTCCCTCTGGTCCTCCCCACAGCCCACCTTTCTTTCCTCTCCCATGTTTCTGGTTGCTCCCAGACCCTGTAGACACACAAGCTGGGGACAGAAGGGGGGCTCTGTTAGCGAGGGGGGAATTGACATCACGTTTCAGGCCCCAATGAACAGTCTTGCCCCTCCCCCTCTTAATGAGAACCAGCTGTGGTTCCAGAGGCCCAGATGTGGGGATAGAGGAGGAGAGCAGAATGGAGTCAGGACCAAGTAACAGGACTGAGGACAAAGTGGGGGCATGTGGTGAGGCAGCACTGGGAGGAAGAAGAGATGTGACAGAGCCTGACAGGAGGCAGGACAGACTGGTGACAGAGGTGACATGGATAAGACAGACCTGGAAAGGAAAGGAAGGAGAATCGGGAAGAGGAGCATGTGTTAGGGAAGAGGCAGTGAGAAACACTGGACAGATGGAAGGCATGGTGCTCCAGAAGAGGCTGGAGAGAGGATGAGACGGTCTCCGGAGAGAGTCTGGAGTTCGAGTTTGGAACTGGAAGCTGTGGAGCAGGAAGTGATGAGGCATGGTCCAGACAGAGGCCCTAGGGACCCGGAGGTTACAGCTGCAGCCGCAGAGTTGACCACGAGTGCCCCGGCAGCATGTGTGAGAGCATGCCTGTGTGGGGGTGGGTCTGCAAGTGTGTGTGCGCGTGCCTGCTGTGTCAGTGCGAATGAAATAGACAGTGGGTTTGCCTGGGCAGGGATGGAGTATGTGAGTGTGCTTGTGTGTTTATTGAAGATGTGTGTGTCTCTGGGTGTGAGATCCACGGAAAAATGGCCTTCTCTGTGCGTGTGAGTTATATATGTCTGAATTAATATACCAGTTCAGATGAAAATGGGTTTCTGAACTCATGTGACTGACGAGGGGTGAGTGTCAGTATGTAACCTGGTTGTGTGTTAAAGTAAATCTTTGTGTAAAGTGCATGTTGAATGTCTCTTACATGTGAGCAGCCTGGCTGTGGAAAGCTCTGTGTGAGCCTGTCTATCAGTGTTGAGTGTGCTAGGGTGTGGAGGCCTGTACTCTGTGTGAGCCTTTGTGTATTCAGAGTTGAGAGTGCCCTGGGGGTATTTTGCAGTGGCTAGAAGTCTAAGTTAGGTAAGAAGAGGTTGTAGAAGTCTGCAATTTGGAAGAAGGGGCTATTTTTACACAGGGGATCCATCTGGGCCTGGATCCTTCTCCTGCAAGTGTACCTCAGGCAAACTTTTATTTCATACTATGGACTCATTCAATCATTCAGAAAATGTGTTGATCGTGTATTATGGCCATATTCCACATAAATGTGAGTAAGACAATCTTCAGTCTCTTGTACTAATTGAATAGAAAGACAAATCATTACAATGCAAAGTATGATAAGAACATGACTCATTGTGCACAATCTCCTCTTGCCAAGATCTACCTACCACTTTCTGTCCAGTGACTGATGAAATGAAGAGAGCCAGCCCTTAACCCTTTCCCAGTCTCTGTGCTTAGATCCAACCATCTCACAGATTAGACAAATTAACAATGATACTGGATTCAAAGCCTTGCTCTTTAAAAATAATGTGTGTATGAATGTATGGTCCATGCACACATGTGTGTGCAGGCACATGTATGTTTGTATGCTGTATCACCCTTCTTGGTTTTTTTGAGACAGGGTCTCTCACTGGACCTGGAGCTAGGTCAGTGGCCAGCAAGCCCTCTTGCTCCTCTTGTCTCTGTTCCCCTCAGTGCAGGACCTGTAGGCACATGTGTAGTTTCTCAAGGTTTTTGTATGGGGGTTCTGAAATCTGAACTGTTTCTCTGGCTTGTGCATTGCTTGTCCTGCAAGCACTTTTACACATTGACCTAGCTCTCCAGGCTCCTTACTCAACCCTTGCTTTTTATTGCCTTATGAAGATGGGAGAGATGAGACTTGCAAATATAGTTAAGGTCACAAACACACCTATCTTCAGGGACTAGGAAGTCCAAAAGGGAAGCAAAATCCACAGAGACTAGAGGACACACTTCTTCAGCCATAGGACGGATGGAACCCCAGGGTCGTGGCGTCACGTGTTCATGTATGTCATCTGAGTTCACACACCTAAAGGCACTTCTCTGAGGGTGTGTGTAGAGGGGGTTGATGTGGAGCATGAGACCCTGACTGCTCCTTCAGCACCGATTGCCTGCTCATGATATACCTCTACTAAATCTTGAAAAACCAGAGACAATACCTGTCTGGCCTTCAGGGGCCTCCAGTCCAGTGCAAGACATGAACATATCAGGACCACTGAGCAACTTATTGGCTGTAATAGAAGCCCAGCAGAGTACACTATTACAAGGGGGCGGGGGGCGGGCATGCCAGAGAAAAAATCCACACGAAGTTTAAACTGGGTCTTGAATTTTTAATAACAGCCCCATGGACAAGTTTTGGGGAGAATCTTAGGTTGAGAGGGTACCACTTATAAAGCAAGAAAGAATTGAGGAGCATAGTAACATAAAGTTTGAGAATGTAAAATGTGGTAGGAGAATCTACGAGCAGGGAACATGGAGAGACTGGCAGAGCTCAGGGTGTGAAGACACTAATGAAAAGCGGACTCGCCGCGCAGTGGTGGCGCACATCTTTAATCTCAGCACTCAGGAGGTGGGGCAGGCAGATTTCTGAGTTCGAGGCTAGCCTGGTCTACAGAGTGAGTTCCAGGACAGCTAGGGCTACACAGAGAAATCCTGTCTTGAAAAAACAAACAAACAAACCAAAACAAACAAACAAAAACGAAAAGCGGACTTGATGATGTGGGTCAGAGTTTCATGCCTAGAGCAAGACACCCCTGGAACTTCAGCCATGTTTGTCTGTGCATATGTGTATCTGTGCATATGTGTGTCTGTGCATATGTGTGTCTGCATGTCTTTTGAGGTAGACGGGCAGCAGTTTCTTGCTGTCAGGAATTAGGAATCAGTGAGAACTCTCTACAAACTGGTTAGGCAAGCATACAGATCTCTCTGATAAGGTGACGATGGATCATAAAAAGGTCCAGGTCAGAAGCAGGGAGATCAGAAAGGAGCTGTTGCAGAAATAGAAAGGAGGGCTGACAGTGCTTCAGCTTCAGATGGCAACTGTGTAAAAAGGTTAAACTGAGGCATGCCTGGGTGAAGTGGCCAGGCTTTAATAACAAAGTAAAAATTAAGATTGAAGAAAAGCGAAACCAACCAACCAACCCAACAAACAAACCAAAAACCCAAAGAGAACTTCTAGATTTCTGGCTTTGAGGCATGGATGAATGGATGGTGGTGCTGTTCACGGGGGAGGGGGTGGGGGGGACATCACGGGAAAGAAAACAGGGGTAAAAAATCAGATTGAGATGATGGCTAGTGCCTCCAGAACTGGGGATTGAGAGATCACTGACAAATAGATTACACATGAAAATGATTGATATGGTTGAATCAAACACATAGGAGTGGGGAAAGCTGCCAGTCAGACTAGGAGGATGGCAAAAGATAGCCTAGGACAGAGTCCTGAAAGGACCGGACAGAGGAGAAGAGCTTGTGAAGGAGCCTGGGCCGGTCAGGGAGGTGGATAGGGAAAAGTGTGGACAGAAATGGTAAAGTCCAGAGGAGTGGGCTTCAGGGTTAGTGGTCAGTGGTGCAGAATGATCCAGTAAGAGGGAGCAATGACTGGCTCAGTGGGAGAGATGTCACAGAGAAGGGGGCCTCTCCATGGAGGGAGGGAGGTGACACAAAGGGTAAGTGAAGCCGCTTTACACGGAGGGTAACTCGGAACTGTCCCCATTCCCTCCTGCAGCTACCTCCTGTCAGCCTCTGCTCCACCTTGTCACTGATTCGGTTCTTGTTTGTCACCCAGAGGCTTCCTTCTCCTTGAGCTTTAGCCACGTTTGAAACCCCCGTTTCCTTAGAGGGTTCCCAGAGGCACCTCCCCTCCCTGGTTTTATTTCTCGGTGTCTGACACCTCAGGACAGTTGGTTTTCGCCAGGAATTTGCTCATCATCCTTGATGTCTCCGACCTCTCATCCCTTGCCTTTAAGCAGTCATCAGGCTCTGATTCTACCCCAGTCCCCGCCCACACGCTTACCCATCACTCCGTTTGTACTGCTTGCTGACCCTCATCCAAATTAGCACGGAAACACTGCCATACCTATACACCTTCCTGACCTATCTTCATTATGCTGTGTGTGAGGCCCTGCTCTCTATGTGCACTCTACACCAACATAACACCTCACTGGTGATGCGTCCCAGCTACCCCCAGACACCCTCGGCCCTTCTTCGAGTGTGGACTCTAAGCTCTTCCAAATTCTGTTCACTCTTCCAGAACTCTTCTTCCCATATCCCTCATCTCTGCCCACCATGGTTTAGCTGATCAGCTGATCCCTACTAATTGTTTGGCTCTCGGACTTGCATGTTACTTCCTCAGAGCAGCTCTCCATGACTATGTGAGGTCCCTTCCATTCTCTCCTGCTTCCAAGACTTCTTCATAGCCCCATCATATTTGTAAATAACTGTTCAACTCCTAGTTATAAGCTCCATGAAACCAGGAGCCGTTCCCTTTACTCATTATCTGTAGATGGCACTTAGCTCTTGTAGATTAGAGGGTGGGGCTACGGAACACTGGATATTTAAATACAGATAGAAGCTTTAGCAGAGAGGAAAGGATTGGCACTTCAAGCATGGTTACCACATACATGGCTATTGAGGCTAGAAAGGGAGTATTAGTCCTCGGTGCAGAGAAAAAATGTCGTTTGAAGGTTTGTAGGCATTTAGTCCCAAAAAGTAGGAGAGGGAATAATCTGCTTAGAGACGAAGTTCAGGCTTTGTCAGGGGGCAGACTGGAGGAGACTCAGGGGAATCCTGATGTACAGAGTCCCAGGGAGGGATAGAAATGGAGGAGCTGCTGCTCAAGCCCCTGCTGTTCCCGTGCATGTCTGGGATTTGGTGTGGTCAAATACCCAGTCTCTCTGGCCTCTTAATCCCCCTCTTATAATGACCTTTTCCTTCTGCTTTTCTCTTAGGTCCGGGAGCCTGAACTGCAGCTACAGCCCAAGTTGGATCCGATCCAAACCCTGAAATCAAGCTGGGTTAGGAGTCTGGCGTGGAGCTGGAGTTTCAGCTGGACTGGCCCTGCCATGCAGAAGGAGCTGAGTGTTGCACTCCCCTGCCCTGGCATGAAGAGCCTCAGGACTCTGTTACCATTGCTGGTACTGTTGGCGGCTACAGTGCCAGGAACCTGGGGTCAGGCTGGGAGCCTGGACCTACAGATAGATGAGGAACAACCAGCAGGCACACTGATTGGAGACATCAGTGCAGGGCTGCCACCGGGCACAGCACCTCCTCCCATGTACTTCATCTCTGCCCAGGAGGGCAGTGGCGTAGGCACAGACCTCGCCATTGATGAGCACAGTGGGGTGGTCCGTACAGCTCGTGTCCTGGACCGTGAGCGGAGAGACCGTTACCGCTTCACTGCAGTCACTCCTGATGGTGCCACTGTGGAAGTTACAGTGAGAGTGGCCGATATCAATGACCATGCACCAGCTTTCCCTCAGGCTCGGGCTGACCTGCAGATACCTGAACATACAGCTCTTGGTACACGCTACCCACTAGAGCCTGCTCGTGATGCAGATGCTGGCCGCCTAGGAACCCAAGGGTATGCGCTATCTGGTGATGGGGCTGGAGAGACCTTTCGGCTGGAGACACGTCCTGGTCCCGGTGGGGCTCCAGTACCTGAGCTGGTAATTGCTGGGGAACTAGACCGGGAGAACCGCTCACACTACATGTTGCAGCTCGAGGCCTACGATGGTGGCTCACCACCCCGGAGAGCCCAGGCCCTGCTAGATGTGACACTTCTGGATATCAATGACCATGCCCCAGCTTTCAATCAAAGCCGATACCATGCTGTGGTATCTGAGAGTCTGGCCCCTGGAAGTCCTGTCTTGCAGGTGTTTGCATCTGATGCTGATGCTGGTGCCAACGGAGCTGTGACTTATGAGATCAACAGAAGACAGAGTGAAGGTGATGGACCCTTCTCCATTGATGCACACACAGGGTTTCTGAGGCTGGAGCGCCCACTGGACTTTGAACAAAGGCGAGTTCATGAACTGGTGGTCCAGGCACGGGATGGTGGAGCTCACCCAGAGCTGGGTTCAGCTTTTGTGACAGTGCATGTGCGAGATGCCAATGACAATCAGCCGTCCATGACTGTCATCTTCCTGAGTGCTGATGGCTCCCCACGAGTGTCTGAGGCTGCCCCACCTGGACAGCTTGTTGCTCGAATCTCTGTGTCAGATCCAGATGATGGTGACTTCGCCCATGTCAATGTGTCCCTGGAGGGTGGAGAGGGCCACTTTGCCTTGAGCACCCAAGACAGTGTCATCTACCTGGTGTGTGTGGCTCGAAGGTTGGATCGGGAGGAGAGGGATGTCTATAACTTGCGAGTCACAGCCACGGACTCAGGCTCACCTCCACTTCGAGCTGAAGCTGTCTTTGTGCTACATGTCACTGATGTCAATGACAATGCGCCTGCTTTTGACCGCCAACTCTACCGACCTGAGCCTCTGCCTGAAGTTGCATTGCCTGGCAGCTTCGTGGTACGGGTAACTGCCCGGGATCCTGACCAAGGCACCAATGGTCAGGTCACCTACAGTCTGGCTCCTGGCACTCACGCTCACTGGTTCTCCATTGATCCCAGCTCAGGCATCATCACCACAGCTGCCACACTGGACTATGAACTAGAACCTCAGCCACAGCTTATTGTGGTGGCCACAGACGGGGGCCTGCCCCCTTTAGTCTCCTCTGCCACAGTTAGTGTGGCTTTACAGGACGTGAATGACAATGAGCCCCAGTTCCAGAGGACTTTCTACAATGCCTCGCTGCCTGAAGGTACCCAGCCTGGAACCTGTTTCCTGCAGGTGGGTAGGCCCTGCCCATAGCACTGTGGGCAACAGTGGGTCTAAGGGTCATAGAGGTCCCCAGGGAAGCAGCCTAGCTTTGCAAGTGTTGACAGTGACTTAAGTCGGGTTTGGCCCTGTTCTGTGAGCTCCAATGTCTGTGCAGGTAGTGTAATGAGAAGATGGAGGTAGGGTGCAAGAGTTGAGACCAAAATCTTGCCAGTTGAGGAAACTAAGATAGAATATGGAAGAAAAGTGTCATGCAGTGTCGGAAAACAAAAGAAACACTCTGCAAAGTCTCTAAACTTTGCAGAGTGTTTCTTTTGAAACACTGCAGAGATGGAGTTTTTGTACACTGGCATGGCATGAAACATGGTATCCCATGTTTCACAAGGGATAGACCAGCATTTACAGAGCACTCTATGCTTAGTTCAGTGTTAGGCTGTGCTGGAAGAAACCTTTATCCCTTCCCTTGGTCCCTTGATGGGACACACGGATTCAAGGTCAAAGAGAAGAACAATCTAGTAAAATCCTAGTGTGTAGAGAGGGAGGAACTCACAAGGGACAAGGAAAGAGATGGTGAGAACATGAACCCAAGGATGCAGTCTGAAGCCATATTGCAGAAAAATCTTTGGCCACCATGTGTTAGGGCTTTACTCGGAAAATAAAGGAGGTCTGTGAACTTTGAGTCAGGAAGGGCATGATTAGATTATTTGTTTGCTTTTGGTTTTAAAGTAGCTAACTGGCTTTAAGGGTGAAGGGATCGATGTGTGGGTGATAAATCATTCCTCAGCACTGTAAGCCCAGCAATGTGCTCAGAGCAGAGAACAGGGGAAAGAGATATTCCCGTTCTCAGGTAGGACTCAGTCTAGATAGGGAGATACAGCAATACCTAGCACAGTAGAGGGTGGCACATGAAGTGCTTTGGAAGCTCAGAAGAGGGGGCCAGAAGAAGTAATGATGCTTTGCTAAATTCGGACAGAGACATGTGACCTACAGAAAGCTGTAGAATAAACACCATGATGTTAAGACTACATTGTTCAGGTTGGTCTCAGTCATATAGATGAAAAATAGTTGCAGGGTAAGAAGGCAAAATAGTTAACAGGCTAGATCGCAGGCTTTGGCTTTTCTTAAAAATCATAGGAAGGCCAGCCTGTCTTCTAGAAAGATGGCTTTGGTGACCCCTCAAAGTATAGCTGCAATAGAGAAGATGGGGGGAAGGGGGAGGAGAAGGTCTCTTGAGAGACCAGAGCATCTTCTCTGGGGTTGCCTGCTGGCCCAGACTTGTAGGCTAGTGCCTGGGTCTGGCTGATCTCTTTCTTGCCTTCTGGCCAGATCTTGGCTATTTGCCTGCTTCTGCTGTCTGGCTCCACCACCCACTCTCACATGTGTGCACTCTCTTGGCCAGGACCAGTGGATTATTGCTTCCAAACTTTTCCTCTCTCAGCTAGTTCCCGAAGCACAAGAGCAGCTGTCCAGGTGGTTTCCTAGAGTTTTTTGCTGTTAGAAACTATGAAGGAAAGATAAAAATGACCACTGGGAGTTCATAACTGCTACAAAGTCTTAGCATCTGATTTATGCAATGTACATTGATTAAACATCTACCACATATGCCAGTCACTGTATTATGGATACAGAATGTAGTAATGAATAAACCCAAGTTGAAATAACCCTTAATTTGCAAAGAAATAGCTTATTGCAATAAGAAACTTCCATAATTGGGGTAATAGGCGGTATGAAGTTTTCCCAAAGCACAGGGTCTTTTGAATGGAGGCCTAAAGAATAAGAGAGAGTTCGTGGGATGATCAGACAGGTGAAAGGTCCCAGACTAGGTGACACATACAAAGGAGTGAGAGAACCTGACTTGTTGAAAGGGTTCCAAGTAGTATTGATGGAGCGTGAGATGAAAAAGTGAGACTGTACAGAAGACCAGCCAATTAGAGCCACAGCAAGCCATGGAAACTGTTTTCCCTTTGTAAAGCATTGACGCTATTTAGTTATTTATTCATTTATTTATTATTTTATGTGAATTGCTGTTTTTGCTGCATAGACATCTGTGTGAGGATGTTGGATGCACTAGAGTTGGAGTTACAGACAGTTGTGAGCTGCCATGTGGGTGCTGGGAATTGAACCCATGTCCTCTGGAAAAGCAGTCAGTGCTCTTAATTGCTGAGCCATTTCTCCAGCCCTGAATGGTTTGTTGTTTTTGTTGTTTGTTTTGTTTTTTTAGTATAGGAGGAATATGATCAAATTTATCTCTCAACGGGTTGTCAGTGTAGGCTAGCAGTTTACAGCTGGGGGCGGCCGTTTTACGTTCCAGAGGAGACATTTAGCAATAGTTAGACATCTTGTATTGTTAGAAGTGAAGAGATGCTCCCAGAATCCAGTAGGTAGAGGCGTGGGGTGCTGTTAACCATGTTGTAATGCACACAGTAGCATCCAACACTAAAAGGGGGAGGGGGAGAGAAAGAAAAAATCTAGCCTAAATTGTCAAGAGTATGGGTTGGAGGGTCAGACATCTATAAGAAGGGAATTAGAATAGTCCAAGGGAGGGATGGCTCAGATGGAGGGACATTCAATACAGGGGTGATAATGAAGACTTATTGAATCCCAGGCTGATTGATATTCCAGGCAAGGGAAAAGGAAGAACTAACTTCTGGCTTGAGTAAGTGGCTGGAAGAGTCAGCAGGTTTGAAAGGATCATGGGTTTAATGCTGGACAGTTTAGATTTAAGGTCACTGTGGGACATGCAGGTGGAGATGTCGAACAGGCATGTGGATGTACAAGTTTTCAGCCTTAGGGAAATGGTCCCCTAAGCTTAGAGCTTATTAGCCATAGCTCCTGGGGCTGGGAAAGTGAAAGAGGCTTGTAGAATGAAGAAAAGACCAAGGAAAGAGTCCAGGGAACAGGATGAACAAAAGCAGCCAGAGGACAGTAAGTGGAGAAGGGCCCATGGTGGGGGGTGGGGGGGGTAGCTAGGAGGAGGAGAAGCAGATTGTTACAGTAGCAAGAGATCAAAACTGGAGGTGCACAAAGGAAGGGTGTCAGGATGGGACCATACAGTAAGTTTAGAGTCTGGTAGGAAGGTTCATAGAAAAGGGTCTCTCTTTGCCCTTGAAATGGAGCTTCTGATGAGAGCCAGGGGTCGAGCACAAATAAAGAGGAGAAGCAAAGAGGCTTCGTTAGAAGCATGGGATCATGGGAGATGGAGATGAGAACCTGCTGAAAACAGTCCGCATTTACTGAGAAACCTCTGAGCAGCGACTCAGGAAACTCACTTTGCCTTGGTCATTTCCAGTCAATGGCCCCTGAGCTTTTTGGGGGTCACTTCCTGACAACCCCCCCCCCCACACACACACACACTGCTGTTTATTGCTTTCTTCCTGCAACAGTCAGGGGGCGAGGTGTTTGACAACTCCTGGAGGTAGCTGCAGCTGTGCTGCTGCCTGTGGGGACAGACGCAAGGGGGAAGTCCGTCTCCTGGGATATCCTGGGCCCACTGCCACTGGAAAGAGCTGGAGCAGGAGCTGTTTCCAGGGTTCAGCCATGGCAGGGTCTTAATGTCTCCCAGGAGGATAAACAATGGCACAGATCATTTCTGTCAAGGGCCTGGGCAACAATCAGAAATCCTTGGCCAGCTTTCTTTCTGAGCACATTTTCTGTCTGAAAAGGGGAACTCTGCAGCTTCCTCCTGCAGCATATCATGACCCTGAGGTCACTCTGCCCACAAAGAGCACTTTGTCACTGCCTGCAGCAGTCAGCCACCAGCTAGCCCACTATGGAGGGCCTAGTGTGCACCCAATGTGTAAAACTTAGCATGAAAGAGAGTTTTGTTACAAAGCAGGGTAATCCCATGCCTAGTTGTTCAATGTACAAATATGCACAGAGCATGTCCAGTGTACCTAGGCTAAAGTGCATGAGCCACATCCAGAAGTCACAGAGAAGACCCTGTAGTGATGGGATTCAACAGTGTGATGAACGCTCTCTGTAAAGATTAGACATGTATGCTGGGACTGATTAGGGAGTACTTTCGATCCTAGCACTTAGCTAAAGGAGGCAGGATGATCCTGAGTTTAAGGCCAGCCTGAGCTGCATAGTGAGATCCCCATCTTAAGCAACACTTCCCGGGGCTGGAGAGATGACTCAGAGGTGAAGAGCATTGACTGCTCTTCCAGAGGTCCTGAGTTCAATTCCCAGCAACCACGTGGTGGCTCCCAACCATCTGTAATGTTTAGATAGGCTTTGGTCAGACATGAGTTATAGTATCTAAGTGTACCATGGCTGCATCTTTACTGTATTGTGTCTGGGAAGGCAATGCTAATGAATCAACACTATATATTAAAGTGCCTTCAAACACACATCAAATAACATCAAATAAGGTTACCCATTGATGACTGCAGCTGTGCTGCTGCCCACAAGGATTCATGCAGCAGAAAGTCTGTCTCCTGGGATATCTGGGCCCACAGCCACAGTAAAGAGCTGTTTCCAAGGTTCAGCCTTGGCAGGGTCTTATTTGCTATTTAACAAAAAAACAATTGTAACCAGAGCCGACTGGGAACCTAAGTGGTGGGATCTGGCTTGGGGTTGGGTTTTGGTTCAGGTTCTAGTCCTCCGTGCATCTGCTTTTAGCCTTTATTTTTCTGACCAGCAAGAGGGAGCATCACTTACCCCAGCCTCTCTCCAGGTAACAGCCACAGATGCTGACAGTGGCCCATTTGGCCTCCTCTCCTATTCCTTGGGTGCTGGGCTTGGAGCTTCTGGATCTCCCCCATTCCGAATTGATGCCCACAGTGGTGATGTGTGTACCACCCGGACCCTAGACCGTGACCAGGGACCTTCAAGCTTTGACTTCACTGTGACAGCTATCGATGGGGTAAGTAAACAGACCTTGGCCAAGGAGATTAGGGTAGAGTTCTTACCAAAGTTAGACAAGGCCTGCTGACTGATGACTACATGTCCCACCAGGGAGGCCTCAAGTCCATGGTGTACGTGAAGGTGTTTGTGGCAGACGAAAATGACAACCCACCTCAGTTTTATCCACGGGAGTATGCTGCCAGCCTGAGTGCTCAGAGTACACCAGGCACAGCTGTGCTGAGGGTGCATGCCCATGACCCTGACCAGGGACCCCATGGGCGACTCTCCTACCACATCCTAGCTGGTAACAGTCCCCCACTCTTTGCATTGGATGCACACTCAGGTGAGGATCCTCCTATCACCAGGACCTGCTACCAGTCTCCTCTCCACACCTACTTAAATAATATATTGCCTCCTCTTTCCAGGGCCTTCCCCTATTCTTTCCTTCATCTACTTTTGCTTCTCTTCCTTCTCCAGGGCTGTTGACAGTAGCCTGGCCCTTAGGCAGACGGGCTAATTCTGTGGTGCAGTTGGAAATCGGGGCTCAGGATGGAGGTGGTCTGCAAGCAGAACCCACTGCCCGAGTCAACATCAGCATTGTGCCTGGAAGCCCCACACCACCTGTATTTGAGCAACTCCAGTATGTTTTTTCAGTGCCAGAGGATGTGGCACCAGGCACCAGTGTGGGCATAGTCCAGGCACACAACCCACCAGGTATCAGATATCCCAGTACAGTCTTCTACTACCATCCTAGGGTGACCCTAGAGCAGTATACCACAGGGAGCTCTGATACAAAACAGTACGGCACACGAATAACCCCCGCCCCAGTGCCAACCAGTTTCCCTGCCAACACCTGCTCCTTTCTGAGCACTCTGTGAAGCACGAATATGGGACCTGCTCTTCTTGGGATTGATAGTTGACCCCTACCTCTTTCCTGATGTTTCTCTCTTTCTCCCTAGGTCGATTAGGGCCTGTGACTCTCACCCTATCAGGTGGGGATCCCCAAGGGCTCTTCTCCCTAGATTCACCCTCGGGACTATTAAAAACACTTCGCCCTCTGGACCGGGAGCTTCTGGGACCTGTCCTAGAGCTAGAAGTTCGAGCAAGCAGTGGAATCCCCCCAGTTTTCGCTGTGGCTCGGATCCGTGTGCTGCTGGATGATGTGAATGATAACTCTCCTGCCTTCCTTACACCTGAAGACACTGTACTGTTGCCACAAAACACTGCCCCAGGGACTCCCGTCTATACACTGAGGGCTCTAGACCCTGACTCGGGAGCTAACAGTCGAGTCACCTTTAGTCTACTTGCTGGGGGTGATGGATTGTTCACTGTGGACCCTACCACAGGCCACATCCGGCTCATGGGTCCTCTGGGGCCTCCAGGCGGACCAGCCCATGAGTTGGAGGTAGAGGCCCGGGACGGAGGCTCCCCACCACGCACCAGCCACTTTCGACTTCGTGTGGTGATACAGGATTTGGGAATCCATGGGCTGGCTCCACTATTTGACAGCCCCACCTACCGTGTGGACTTGCCCTTGAGCACTACCATTGGAACCAAGATCTTGCAAGTGCAGGCCCAGGCACCAGATGGGAGCCCTGTCGCTTACCACCTTGCAGCAGATGGAGCCAGTAACCCCTTTGGCCTGGAGTCACAGAGTGGGTGGCTATGGGTACGGGCAGCCTTAGACCGTGAGTCCCAGGAGTTATACACATTGAAGGTGATGGCTGTATCTGGTTCCAAAGCTGAACTGGGGCAACAGACAGGCACAGCCACAGTGAGGGTCATTATCCTCAACCAAAATGACCACAGTCCCCGCTTGTCTGAAGAGCCCACCTTTCTGGCTGTAGCCGAGAATCAACCCCCAGGGACCAGTGTAGGCCGAGTCTTTGCCACTGACAGAGACTCAGGTCCTAATGGGCGTCTGACCTACAGCCTTCAACAGCTTTCAGAAGACAGCAAGGTCTTCCGCATCCACCCCCAGACTGGTAAGCACTTAGACCTCACAGCCTCATCTTCAGACTGGCAAATACCCAGTCAGGATCCCTAGCCCAGATGTTGGTTGTAAGGATCAGGATTCAGCCTGGAGTTTAGCTTTGGTACTTGCCCACGTTTCCTAGCCACAGCTAGTCCCCAGGTTCTGCATCCTGAAGTATCCCATCACAATCCCCATCTTCACTTCCAGGAGAAGTGACTACACTCCAAACCCTGGACCGAGAGCAGCAGAGCAGCTTCCAGCTCCTGGTGCAAGTGCAGGATGGGGGTAGTCCACCTCGCAGTGCCACGGGCACTGTGCACGTCGCAGTGCTCGACCTCAATGACAACAGTCCTACCTTCTTGCAGGCTTCAGGGGCTGCTGGTGGGGGCCTCCCTATACAGGTATGTAAAGCACCAGGACCATGTTCTGGAGTAGTGTAAGAGAGATGGGGAGGGGTCTCCCCCAAAAGCTGTGAGTATAAGTAAGAGAGACCACCTCCTGGAAAAAAAGTTGTACTTTTGTATAGAGGGATGAAAGCCAATTCTGGGTTATTATAAGTGTTGGAAGAAGACAACTGTAGGTGAGTTGTGTTCCCACAGGTACCAGACCGAGTGCCTCCAGGAACACTGGTGACAACTCTGCAGGCCAAAGATCCAGATGAGGGGGAGAATGGGACCATTCTATACACCCTAACTGGTATGGGGGCAGGAAGGAGGGAGCCTGGGAATCATCAGAGCTCTCATGGCCTGCCTTGCTCTGGCTACCAAAACCTCATCTTTCCTTTCTGCTTGGCCCCAGGTCCTGGCTCTGAGCTCTTCTCTCTGCATCCTCACACTGGGGAGCTGCACACTGCAGCATCCCTGAGTAGAGCTGAGAGGCCTCACTATGTGCTAACTCTTAACGCTCATGACCAGGGCAGCCCCCCTCGAAGTGCCAGCCTCCAGCTGCTTGTGCAGGTATGACTACCTTCCCTAGAGTCCCCTGGTCTGGCCCTCTGGGTCTCCTCCTCCTATAGATCTATTTTCTTGAGATCCTTCGACTCTCTTTGTCCACACTGACCACCCTTCCCTACTACCTAAGAAACCAGCGCAGACACGCTTTTACATGGATCCTTCTGATTTCGTTTCCCTGCTCTGGTTTGCAATAGGTGCTTCCCTCCACTCGTATGGTGGAGTCACCAGACCTCATAGAAGCTGACTCAGCAGCAACAGTGCCTGTAGTACTGACAGTTACAGCAGCCGAGGGGCTTCGACCTGGATCCCTGTTGGGTTCGGTGGCCCCGCAGGAGCCAACTAGTGTGGGCGTACTCACCTATACCCTGGTTAGTGGCGCCGACCCCGAGGGCACCTTCGCGCTGGAATCAGCCTCAGGTCGCCTGTACTTGGCGCGTCCCTTGGACTTCGAGGCTGGGCCGGCCTGGCGCGCACTCACGGTGCGCGCCGAGGGGCCGGGAGGCGCAGGCGCGCGGCTGTTGAGAGTGCAGGTGCGTGTGCAGGACGAGAACGAGCATGCGCCGGCTTTTGCGCGCGACCCCCTGGCACTGGCGATACCTGAGAACCCCGAGCCCGGCGCCACGCTGTACACTTTCCGTGCATCGGACGCGGATGGCCCAGGTCCCAACAGTGACGTGCGTTACCGCCTGCTGAGGCAGGAGCCCCCGGTGCCCGCCCTGCGCTTGGACGCGCGCACCGGTGCGCTCAGCGCTCCTCGAGGTCTGGATCGGGAGACCACACCCGCGCTGTTGCTGCTTGTGGAAGCCACCGACCGGCCAGCCAATGCCAGCCGCCGCAGGGCAGCGCGCGTTTCGGCGCGCGTCTTTGTCACGGATGAAAATGACAACGCCCCGGTCTTCGCCTCCCCATCACGGGTGCGCCTCCCAGAGGACCAGCCGCCTGGGCCCGCAGCTCTGCACGTGGTAGCTCGGGATCCAGACCTGGGGGAGGCTGCCCGCGTGTCCTATCGCCTTGTGGCTGGAGGGGACGGCCACTTCCGGCTACATGCGACCACTGGTGAGAGTTGGGCCCGGGATGGGGAGGCATGGAGGGTGCTCAAGTGCAAGGCAAGCTGAAGCTGGTTACCAACCACCTTACTGCTGCCTAGGAGCGCTGTCCGTGGTGCGGCCTTTGGACCGTGAACAGCGAGCTGAGCATGTACTGACAGTCGTGGCCTTGGACCATGGCTCCCCGCCACGTTCATCCACTCAGCTCCTGACTGTCAGTGTTGTTGACGTCAACGACGAGGCACCTGCTTTCCCTCAGGAGGAGTACAACGTCATCCTTCGTGAGAACAGTCCACCTGGCACTTCTCTGCTCACTCTGAAGGCAACTGACCCTGATCTTGGTAAGACCTGTAGGAATGAATTTTGGGAAGGATGGAGTTGGGAGTGAATTGTGAGAGGGATGGAGTGAGGGAATAAAAAGTATAATTACCCTCTCTGATCGTCCTCCATGCTGCCTCTCCTCAGGGGCCAATGGGCAAGTGACTTATGGGGGTGTCTCTGGCGAGAGCTTCTCTCTGAACCCAAACACTGGAGTTCTCACGACTCTGAGGGCTTTGGACCGGGAGGAGCAGGAGGAGATCAATTTGACAGGTACACTGACAGGTCCTCCAAAAGCTAGAGGCTTGGTATACAACACAGCTCCTGTTACATTTTGGGAGCATCAAGGTAGGGTGTAGGAAGAACTAAGTTCTAGCCTGTCAACACTAGTTTTCCAGTGCATTCTGTCACCACCAAACCTTCTATACCCCTGGATTATACTGCAGCCACTCAGCAAAGGAGCATATTGATATTAGCAGAGAGGTTAAGTGACCTGCTCAAATTAACAGGGTTTGGAAGTAGCAGGGCTGAGAGTTGAGTACAGGCTTTGATACCTAATTTATTGCCTTTCCTGTCACATCGCCTCCAACTGAAGCTGTATCTTGCATGTGATCAGCATGAGACATAGAAAGGAAAGAACTTTTTCTGGCATGTGTTGTGTATGCCCATGTGTGTGCCCCAGTGTATGCTGTGAGATAGATGTTTGCTGTTTTATACGTGCACCTGGTGAACACGTGTGAACACTGTCGTATGGGTTTCTCCATGGCACCGGGGTAGGGTACATCTTGCTGGTTTTGTTTCTCCACAGTATATGCCCGGGACAGGGGCTTGCCACCCCTGTTAACTCACGTCACAGTGCGAGTGACTGTGGAAGACGAGAATGACCATACTCCAACTTTTGGGAACACCCACCTCTCCTTGGAAGTGCCTGAAGGCCAGGACCCCCAAACCCTTACCACACTACGAGCCTCTGATCCAGATGGGGGACTCAATGGACAGCTACAGTACCGCATCCTTGGTGAGAGGCGTCCAGTGCCACAAGAATGCCTTGCTTGGCAGCACCTACGTGCCCGGTTCTTGCTGCTTCTTGGCCCTTGTCGGTTTCTGCCAACATTTCTGAGTCTCTTTTTGCCTCTACTGTGTCTTTCCTGCACATCAGTGTATTTAAGGTGCCTCTTCTGGCACCACCATCTCTTCATCTTCCTCTACACCTATTTTCTTTATCCTATTCCTTTTCTTGTGTTTTATTCTTATGATTTTTTTGTTTTGGTTTGGTTTGGTTTTTTTCGAGACAAGGTTTCTCTGTGTAGCCCTGGCTGTCCTGGAACTCACTCTGTAGACCAGGCTGGCCTCGAACTCAGAAATCCGCCTGCCTCTGCCTCCCGAGCGCTGGGATTAAAGGCGTGCGCCACCACGGCCCTGCGTATTCTTGTGTCTTATATTCCTTATATACCACACAGTCAATTATCCTCAAACTTTTTGGTTCTCAGAGACTTAAAACTTTGTGTGTATATGATGGCATCTCAACTCTGTTGCTCAGGCTGGTCTTGAACTCATAGTTGTCCAATTTCAGGCTCCAGAGTAGCTGAGATTATCTCACTAACCCAGCTACACTCTTAAGTTTTGAGAATCCTAAAAAGGTTCTAATGTAACATGTCTAGGATCAATATTTGCTGTGTTTCATATCAAAACTTACTAAAATTGAATATCACAAAGAAACAATTAAGGCTATCACCTGCTACTTCTGAATAGGCGCAGGGAATTAGGATTTCAAACAAATTGTTAAACAGTATTGAGGCTGCAGTGATCTAAGTGTTACTGAAGGTAGCCAGTACGAACTGAATTTCTGGTAATACACGTATTTTTTTTTATCTAGAATATTCTGGAAAACATAGTACACAAATACAAGTTCAGTTAACCAAGCTATAGTGTCATACAGCAGTCACAAACCCCACTTTACATTTGTGGAATGAGAATGAAAAGACTACAGAATGTTTTAGGAAAACACTTTGATCATATATATATACATCCCCCCGGAAAGGGTCCGGGGGATTCGGGGTGCCCGAGATCACACCCTGCATGTTTTATAGTGTCTTTCTTTGCCCTTGATGTTTCTGTTTTCTCTTTATCTTTGGGTTTGTTTTCCTTTCTTCCAGTCCCTTTCTACTGTTTGATCCCTGCTGTTATCTACAAAGCACTCCCACCCATGGGCTAACATGTACATGTCTGTGTGTTCATATTCTCTGCAGATGGGGACACTTCAGGAGCCTTTGCACTAGATCTTACTTCTGGGGAGTTTGGCACCATGAGGCCACTAGACCGGGAGGTAGAGCCAGCATTCCAGCTGCAGATAGAGGCCAGAGATGGAGGCCAGCCAGCCCTCAGTGCCACCTTGCTTGTCACAGTGACAGTGTTGGATGCCAATGACCATGCGCCAGCCTTTCCTGTGCCGTCTTATTCTGTGGAGGTACCTGAAGATGCACCCATAGGGACCCTACTACTGCAACTACAGGCTCATGACCCGGATGATGGGGACAATGGCCGTGTGATGTACTACCTGGGTGCAGGTACAGCGGGGGCCTTCCTGCTGGAGCCTACCTCTGGGGAACTGAGCACAGCTACAGCCTTGGACAGAGAGCAATGTGCCAGCTATGCCTTTTCTGTGACTGCAGTGGATGGTGCAGCTGCTGGGCCTCTGAGCACTACAGTACCAATCACCATCACAGTGCGTGATGTCAATGATCATGCACCTGCTTTCCCCACCAGTCCTCTGCGCCTCCGCCTACCACGCCCAGGTCCTAGCCTCAACAAACCAACTCTGGCTCTGGCCACACTTCGAGCTGAAGATCGAGATGCTGGTGCCAATGCCTCCATTCTATACCGGCTGGCAGGCACACCACCACCTGGCACCACTGTGGACTCTTACACTGGTGAAATCCGTGTGGCTCGATCTCCCGTGGCTCTTGGACCTCGGGATCGAGTCCTCTTCATTGTGGCTACTGACCTTGGCCGCCCAGCTCGCTCTGCCACTGGTGTGGTCATTGTCGGAATACAGGGAGAGCCTGAGCGTGGACCCCGCTTCCCCCGAGCTAGTAATGAGGCTGTGCTCCGTGAAAATGCACCACCAGGTGGGTTCCTGGTTACATGTGCCAGACTTGAACCCCTGAAAGGCTGGGGGTTCATCATTGACAATGTAATGACCATAGTCCAGCCAACACCACATTTCCTCTCTTGTCTTCTCTACAGGGACTCCAGTTATCTCCCCAAAGGCTGTCCATTCAGGAGGCTCAAATGGACCAATTACCTATAGCATTCTTAGTGGGAATGAGAGAGGGATATTCTCCATCCAACCTAGCACAGGTAAGGAACAGGAACAGAGGAAGGGGAAAGGCCCGTGGGGGAGTAGGTTCTCTGGACTAGAGGACTTTTTGGTGGAAGGAGTTGCCCTTAGAGAAAGAGGCTCCAGGACGAGGAAAGGAGCTATCACTGATGCAGCCTGTCTTCCACAGGAGTTATCACAGTCCGTTCAGCAGAGGGGCTTGACTTCGAGACAAGCCCACGGCTACGGCTGGTGCTACAGGCAGAGAGTGGAGGAACCTTCGCTTTCTCAGTGCTGACCCTGACCCTTCAAGATGCCAACGACAATGCTCCCCATTTCCTGCGGCCTCACTATGTGGCTTTCCTGCCAGAGTCCCGACCTTTGGAGGGGCCCCTGCTGCAGGTGCGGAGTGTGATGGGGAAATAAGGGACAGGGCTGGTCAGGCTGACTTGTGGCCAAGCCAGGGTCAGCGATCTTCTACACTCACCAGGTGGAAGCCAATGACCTGGATCAAGGCTCTGGAGGACAGATCTCCTACAGTCTGGCTGCATCCCAGCCAGCACGGGGCTTGTTCCATGTAGACCCAGCCACAGGCACTATCACTACCACAGCCATCCTGGACCGGGAAATCTGGGCGGAAACACGGTGAGACATGGCGCCCATGGGTCCAAGACCCCAAGTCTGTATGTATTCAAGCCCTGTCTTAGATTTATCTCACTCCCCAGGCCACACTTCCAGTGTGAAACTTTGTCCTAAATCCTCCTTGCCCTTCCCAGGGTTCACTCCTATTTCTAGGCCTTGCTCCCTGACTATGCTCTGTGTCTAGGCTGGTACTGATGGCCACAGACAGAGGAAGCCCAGCACTGGTGGGCTCAGCTACCCTGACAGTGATGGTCATCGATACCAATGACAATCGCCCCACCATCCCCCAGCCCTGGGAGCTCCGAGTGTCAGAAGGTGAGGGTAGAATAAAACAAGAGGTACAAAGGGCTCCCGGGGTGAAGATAATTCTACAATCGCCTTTCCCTTGTGTTTTGCAGATGCACTGTTGGGTTCAGAGATCGCACAGGTGACTGGGAATGATGTGGACTCTGGACCAGTGCTATGGTATGTGCTGAGCCCATCTGGGACTCAGGATCCCTTCAGTATTGGCCGGTATGGAGGACGTGTCTCCCTCACGGGCCCCCTGGACTTTGAGCAGTGTGACCACTACCACCTACAGCTGCTGGCACATGATGGACCTCATGAGGGCCATGCCAACCTCACAGTGCTTGTGGAAGATGTCAATGACAATGTACCTACCTTCTCACAGAGCCTCTACCAGGTACCAGCTCTCTCTGGATGTCCCCATACCTGGGTCTGGGGTTCTTCCTGTTGGAGCAATAGGACAGAGGTAGAAGTGGCTAGACTGGACTGGGTGTTAGGGTTGATCTTGGGGTAGGTGGAGAGTGTCCCATTTTAGGCTGGCTTTCCAGGTCCTGGGAACTGCATCCAAGTTCTTCCTTGAGTGGTGAGAAGGGGGAGAGTGGACAGTTCTTATTCCAATTCTGAGGAGTATGTTCTAAGCTGGACATCAAGCACATGGGGCCAAGCTCCAGCTCATGGCAAGGGGGACGGCAGGGCAGCTGGGAAGCTTGGCTGTGAATACTTTCTGTTACTCCTCAGGTAATGATGTTGGAGCACACCCCTCCTGGCAGCGCCATTCTCTCCGTCTCTGCCACTGACAGAGACTCGGGTGCCAATGGTCACATATCCTACCATCTGGCTTCCCCTGCTGAGGGCTTCAGTGTCGACCCTAACAATGGTATGTCTTCCCCATAATCTAATCCCTTTATCGTTGACTCTGTTGGTTTATATTTGGTGCTCAGTCCTACAATTGATTACTTCATCATATTATTTATGGATATCTGTCCCAGCAAAGGCATCCACTCCATCTTATCTTTAATAAAAAGCCCCTTCTGGCTTTATGTCTAGAAACTGTTTCCTGAACTTTGAGTACCTGAGGACACTGCATGCTCTCCCAGTACATGGGCCATTCCTACAAGTCTGACTCCCAAAGCCATTGCCTAGACCCTGGAGAATAGCTCTTGTTGACACCGTGACATCACTGAATGCTTGTTTCTTTCCCTCTCTTCTCACTTCAGGAACTCTGTTCACAACAGTAGGAGCAATGGCCTTGGGTCATGAGGGGCCAGGAGTGGTAGACGTGGTGTTGGAAGCACGAGACCATGGGGCTCCAGGCCGGACAGCACAGGCCACGGTGCATGTGCAGCTGAAGGACCAGAATGACCATGCCCCAAGCTTCACATTACCACACTACCGTGTTGCTGTGTCTGAAGATTTGCCCCCTGGTTCCACCCTGCTCACCCTGGAGGCCACAGATGCTGATGGAAGCCGCACCCATGCTACTGTGGACTATAGCATCATCAGTGGCAATCGGGGTCGAGTTTTCCAGCTGGAACCCCGTCTGGCTGAGGTCGGGGATGGTGTTGGGCCAGGTCCCCAGGCTTTGGGCTGCCTAGTGTTGCTCGAGCCTCTAGACTTTGAAAGCCTGACACAATACAATTTAACTGTGGCTGCATCTGATCGGGGACAGCCACCCCGAAGTTCAGCCGTGCCAGTGACTGTCACTGTGCTGGATGTCAATGACAACCCACCTGTCTTTACCCGAGCATCCTACCGTGTGACAGTACCTGAGGACATTCCTGTTGGAGCTGAGCTATTGCATGTGGAGGCCTCTGATGCTGACCCTGGACCTCATGGCCTTGTGCATTTTACCCTTAGCTCAGGTGACCCTTTGGGCCTCTTTGAGCTGGGTGAGAACTCGGGTGCTTTGAAGCTGGCCCGCCCTCTGGACTGTGAAACTCAGGCTCAACACCAGCTTGTGGTGCAGGCAGCTGACCCTGCTGGAACACACTTTGCTTTGGTACCAGTGACAGTTGAGGTCCAGGACGTGAATGACCATGGCCCAGCCTTCCCATTGAGCCTGCTCAGTACTAGCCTTGCTGAGAATCAGCCTCCAGGCACTCTTGTGACTACACTACATGCAATTGATGGGGATGCTGGGACTTTTGGTAGACTCCGATATAGCCTGTTGGAGGCAGTGCCAGGGCCCGAGGGTCGTGAGGCTTTTTCACTGAACAGCTCAACAGGGGAATTGCGAGCACGGGTGCCTTTTGACTATGAGCACACAGGAAGCTTCCGTCTACTAGTAGGTGCTGCTGATGCTGGGAATCTCTCAGCCTCTGTCACAGTGTCAGTGCTGATTACTGGAGAAGATGAATATGACCCTGTATTCCTGGCTCCATCTTTCCATTTCCAAGTGCCAGAAGGTGCCCAGCGTGGCCACAGCCTGGGCCATGTGCAGGCCACAGATGAGGATGGAGGTGCCGATGGTTTGGTGCTCTATTCGCTGGCTACCTCTTCCCCCTATTTTGGTATTAACCAAACAACAGGTGCTTTGTACTTGCGAGTGGACAGTCGGGCACCAGGAAGTGGAACAACCACCTCTGGGGGTGGGGGCCGGACCCGACGTGAAGCACCTCGGGAGTTAAGGCTGGAGGTAGTAGCAAGAGGGCCTCTGCCTGGATCCCGGAGTGCCACAGTACCTGTGACTGTGGATATTACCCACACTGCTCTAGGCCTGGCACCTGACCTCAACTTGTTATTGGTCGGGGCTGTGGCAGCCTCTTTGGGAGTTGTGGTGGTGCTTGCCCTGGCAGCTCTGGTCCTGGGCCTTGTTCGGGCACGAAGCCGCAAGGCTGAGGCAGCCCCTGGCCCGATGTCACAGACAGCACCCATAGCCAGTAGCTCTTTACAGAAACTGGGTCGGGAACCCCCCAGTCCACCACCCTCTGAACATCTGTATCATCAGACTCTCCCCAGCTATGGTGGGCCAGGAGCTGGAGGTCCCTACCCTCGTGGTGGCTCCCTGGACCCTTCACACTCAAGTGGCCGCGGCTCAGCAGAAGCTGCAGAGGATGATGAGATCCGCATGATCAACGAGTTCCCCCGTGTGGCCAGTGTGGCCTCCTCCCTGGCTGCCCGAGGTCCTGACTCAGGCATCCAGCAGGATGCAGATGGATTGAGTGACACGTCTTGTGAGCCTCCTGCCCCTGACACCTGGTACAAGGGCAGAAAGGCAGGGTTGCTGCTGCCAGGTGCAGGAGCCACTCTGTACCGAGAGGAGGGGCCTCCAGCCACTGCTACGGCCTTCCTGGGGGGCTGTGGCCTGAGCCCTGCACCCACTGGGGACTATGGCTTCCCAGCAGATGGGAAGCCATGTGTAGCTGGAGCGCTGACGGCCATCGTGGCTGGTGAGGAAGAGCTCCGTGGCAGCTATAACTGGGACTACCTGTTGAGCTGGTGCCCTCAGTTCCAGCCTCTGGCCAGTGTCTTCACAGAGATTGCTCGGCTCAAGGATGAAGCTCGGCCATGTCCTCCTGCTCCCCGTATTGATCCACCACCCCTCATCACTGCTGTGGCCCACCCAGGAGCCAAGTCTGTTCCCCCAAAGCCTGCAAGCACAGCTGCAGCCCGAGCCATCTTCCCACCAGCCTCTCACCGCTCCCCTATCAGCCATGAAGGCTCCCTCTCCTCAGCTGCCATGTCCCCCAGCTTCTCACCCTCACTGTCTCCTTTGGCTGCTCGCTCTCCCGTTGTCTCACCATTCGGGGTAGCCCAGGGCCCCTCAGCTTCAGCACTCAGTACAGAGTCTGGCCTGGAGCCTCCTGATGACACAGAGCTGCGCATCTAGCTGTGGCCCTAACTGGGCCCCGACCTGGGACACGTCCAGTGTCCCCAAAGCAGGCCCCATTCTCAGCCTGCCCTGGGCAGCCTCGGACCATGACTGGCCATGGGGAGGCCACCACCAATCCCCAGCTCTCCACCCCAAACTCTTATAGTTGGGACAGGTCCCACATTTCTCCTCAGTCCCCTCAGTACTAGGACCACAGAGGACCTATTGGTCACTGAGGACCTATTGGTCACTGAGCTGTGGCCAGATCCAGTGTGGAGAGAAATAAGACAGCAACAGCCTTGGGTTCTCTTCAGCCAAGACTTCCTGCCCTGCACCAGTGCCCTTCGATGGAGCTGAGACTTTATTTATTGGGGGTTAGGGGGATGGGGGAGGTCCCTCCAACCTGTTTGGGCCCAACTCTTTTGGGTTCTTCCTACATCCCTGCCCCTGCCCAGAACAAGTGCCAATTCTCACTCTGGAGCCTTAATAAACTGCAGTTTGTATCCAGCCTCTGGCTCTGTTCTGTCAGGGGAACCAGAAGTCACTGGCACAGCACTGTGGATACCTGGCACAGTAGCCAAGGAGGCCCAGAGGGAGGGCACACATTAGGACATCAGGAGTAAGGTTGGCATGGGTAGCTCAGAAGCCTAGCCTTGGGCTCTCTGCAGCTTTTCCCTCTAACAGGGTCAGGACTTGAGCTGCAGTGGTTTCCTGCAGAGACTGGCTGAGTAGGAAGCAGTCTAGGGTCCGGAATAAGATGTGATTATTAAGAGCAGGTAAGTGAAGAAATCCCCACCACACCCCCACCACACCCCCTGGAACCATGAAATGTCCACATTCATAAGAGCTCACATTAGTTGAGTCTTTGCCAGGTCAGTCTTGGCTCCATTTGCTTGCTTCATTGCAGGGTCCACTTTTATATAACAATCATTGAATTTTCAATGAAGAAACCTAGGCTCCGAGAGCTTGTTTTTCTACTATTCTACAGCCAGGAGTAGCCCATACCTATGGGGCTTCAGAGCTCACTCCTTTGTGATTCCTGGAGAGACAGACTTGGGCAGTAGGTGAGGAGGAGCCCTGGGCTTAGATGCTCAACACAGCATAGAACCGGCTCATTTCGGAGGGAGGACTCAGAAACGTCACTAGTTACCAGGCAGGGAGATGGGGGAGGTGCCAGACCATGCTCATGTGACTTATCACATGACTACAGATCAGCCTGAAAGTCGAAATGGGACTCCAAGTCTGGTGAGAAATAGAGGTGGAGAGGGTAGCTAAAGGGGATTACAGTAGAGAGATTACATTGTCGTAGAGGAATACAGTAAGGGTTCGGCTCCTGATGAAACTCAACCCCTGTCCCTGCAGCCTCCTAGGGCTCCTTGCTCTCGTCGTCTCCGGCAAATGCACTTACAGCCCTGAGCCGGACCAGCGGTGGATGTGAGTTGATTGAGTACTACAGGTGCTTTCTCCCTACCTGTCTCTGCAGATGCTTGGTCCTAGCTTTTCTCATCCTCACAACTGCTTCCAGTACCCACTCTGTAGCGTTATTCCCCACCCCCTTGGCTTAATCTCCTGTCATTTACCTCCTATGATCCTTATCTGCATCTAGGATTCCACCCGACGTCTCAGTTCTTAATCCCAAACTGTCCATGATCTGAATTTCCCATCTATGACCTAACCAAATCATGTCCCTGACCCTGTAGGCTGCCTCCAGGCTGGGTGTCCCTGGGTCGAGTGGATCCCGAGGAAGAGCTGAGTCTCACTTTTGCGCTGAAACAGCAGAACCTGGAAAGACTCTCGGAGCTGGTGCAGGCTGTGTCGGATCCCAGCTCTCCTCGATATGGTGCCTATCAGAAGTCGGGGCAGGAAGTGGGAGGCAGGACCAGTCAGGCACTGGCTGGTGCAGATCGTGTAGGCTTATGTTTCTGGTATGACGGACAAATGGCAGTCGCTGCCATATTTATATACACACAACTCAAAATTTCCACGTGAGTTCTTCAGTCTTAAAACTAAGAACAAATCTAGTCCTTGTAACATGAGCTAATAATAATCCTAGCTACTTAAGCTAAAACAGGAAGATTTTTGAATCCAAGGCCTGCCTGGGCAGTGTAGCAAGTTTGTCAAGATTTTAAAAAAAAAAAAAATTATTTTATTTTATTTTATTTTATTTTTAGAGCCTTAGCTAGCTCATTGATAGGGTGCTCACTAACCATATACAAAACCCTAGATTCAAGTGCCAGTAAAATGGTGGGGTAGCTGTGTTTAAGAGCACATGATTTATAATCAGATCTAGATTGAAATGTTGACTTCTCCAGACCAGCTAGCAAATGGAGAACTAGCACTTAAGTGTGCATGCATGATCATCAAATCATGGTCCTGGCCCCATGATCATAGCTACTCTGTTGCTAGTTCAAATCCTAAATTGTCTTTGGATTAATCTACTCTGGCCATCCCTCTTGCTATCAACTCAGTTGTTTATTCTCTTTCCTGGACTACTGCCCAGCACCCTGACTGGTTTGACGTTTCCTCTCCTTCACCCCACTCCTCAGAACACTCCCCACTCTATTCTAGAGCATTCTCTATGATGGTCAGGCTGGATTGAAGCCTTCCCCTGCTTAAAGTCCTGTATGGTGAGGCAAGGGTGTCTTCGTAAAGAATGGAGGGGGGAGGGGGAGGGGCATCCTCAGATCACCCAAGAAGCTCCTCACATGCAGGAAAGAATGACTCACCGTTCTGTTGTTTAAAATCAGCAAGTACGAAGAGCTGACCTAAATTAGAAGGCTCTGTATAATTGGCTCCAAAAGTTTGGGAGAATCTTTTTGAAGATAAGCTTAAAATGGGACATTGAAAATTTATTAACCTCCTCGAATTTTTGTGACCATGGCAGGACACTGTGCATCTTTCCTGGCCATGACATTTCATGTCTTTTCAGCCATTTCTTCCCTTTGACTCCCAATATCCCTAGCACCTACACAGTCCTCCTTGGGAGGTTTTGATGTCTTCTGATTGAGGCCCAAACAGACAACCCAGGAAAGCCCCAAATGAAGACAAGATCCTCTTTTTAATCCTTTCAGGAAAGTACCTATCCCTAGAGGATGTAGCTGAGCTTGTTCAACCATCACCACTGACCCTCCGCACTGTCCAAAAGTGGCTCTCAGCAGCCGGAGCCCGGAACTGCCATTCAGTGACCACCCAGGACTTTCTGACTTGCTGGCTGAGTGTTCGGTGAGAAGTAATGATTACCCTCTAGAATCCATTGTCCCACCAAGGAGACAAAATACTCCAAATGAGGGAGCTTAAAGCTTGCTGAGAGCCTGTGGGTAGAGCTAATGCATACGGAGATTATGACTTGCTGCTAAGTGGGGCTCAGGCCAACTCTTCTACTCCTCCCCATGGTTTCTGTTTTCTTACTTCCAGGCAGGCTGAGCTGCTGCTCCCTGGGGCTGAGTTTCATCGCTATGTAGGGGGACCTGCAAAGACCCATGTTATAAGGTCCCCACATCCCTACCAGCTTCCGCAGGCCTTGGCCCCTCATGTGGATTTTGGTAAACTCAATGGGGTTGGCGGAGGTTGGAGGAGGCAGCTCTATAGGCTGAAGAAGTTTAGATGCCACAAGAGACATGGAGTCTTTCCAGTAGTGAAGTGGGTGGTAGTGTCTGTAAGACCTCTTTAAGCCTGACCTCTTTCCACAGTGGGGGGGCTGCACCGTTTCCCCCCTTCATCATCTCTAAGACAACGTCCAGAACCACAAGGGGTAGGAACTGTTGGCCTGCACATGGGAGTGACTCCATCTGTGCTCCGTCAGCGGTACAACCTGACAGCCCAAGATGTGGGCTCTGGCACCACCAACAATAGCCAGGCCTGTGCCCAGGTGAGCCATGCAAAGCCCTGGGGTCATCACAACCTCCTCAAGATATCTTTAGTACCTCACTACCCTGGGCCTCACTCTCTGATCCACAATTCCTGATTTGAATGTTTCCACAGTTTCTGGAACAGTACTTCCATAACTCGGATCTGACTGAGTTCATGCACCTGTTCGGTGGCAGTTTTGCCCACCAGGCCTCGGTAGCAAAAGTGGTTGGAAAGCAGGGTCGAGGCCGAGCTGGGATTGAGGCCAGTCTAGATGTGGAATACCTGATGAGTGCTGGTGCCAATATCTCCACTTGGGTCTACAGTAACCCTGGTATTGCTCAGAGAATTTTGGGGGATGGGAAAATGGGTTGAAGTAGACTGTTGATCTCTGCTTCACTTCATCAGGGGATGCCGTGGGCTGAAGGGAGAGTCTAGCAACCATCTAATGGCCACTCCTATCCCTTCTTTTAAAACAATTCAGGCCGCCATGAGGCACAGGAGCCCTTCTTACAATGGCTCCTGCTTCTTAGCAATGAGTCATCCTTGCCACATGTACATACTGTGAGTTACGGAGACGATGAAGACTCCCTCAGCAGCATCTACATCCAGAGAGTCAATGCTGAGTTCATGAAGGCTGCTGCTCGGGGTCTCACCCTCCTTTTTGCCTCAGGTAACCTTCTACCATAAATTTAAGACTTCCCACCTACCCAAGTGGCAGGCTTTACTCCAACTGACCCTTCAGCCTGGTTTCTGACTTGTAATAGGAACTCAGAGCCTTAACAGGGTCTACTGACATGACCTGAGAACTCTGAGGTGGCATTTACATTTCTTATCTGGTATATACATATAAGCCTACATCCCAAGCTCTTCCCAACTAATCTGAATACTTAATATGTCTTTCCCAGGTGACAGTGGAGCTGGGTGTTGGTCTGTCTCCGGAAGACACAAGTTCCGTCCTAGCTTCCCTGCTTCTAGGTAAGTACTCCACTCTTTCACCTGTGACTCTGATGCCACCAGGAGCTGCTATGGCTCAGCCTTCAGCATGACCTATTGTGCTTGCTGTGCTCCTTTTTCTTCCTGTGTATATCCCAGGCTGCGAGAGCAGAATATGCTGTTTCTTTTCCTTAGTTGCTAGGGTTTGTTGTTTGTTTATCATGTAGAAAAGTGTACATAATTAACTTCAGCCATGTCTTGAAGGCTTCCAATCTATCAGTAAACTCTCTACACAGGCTTCCATAGTCTCACTCCCTTTTCCAATAAGACCCAGACTGGTCCCACTCACCTCCACACATCTTGGAGGTCACCCATTGTCTTAGTCGGGGTTTTATTGCTTCGATAAAACACCATGACAAAAAAAGCAAATTGGGAAGGAAAGGGTTTATTTGGCTTACACTTCTAGATCACAATCCATCATTGGAGGAAGTCAGGACAGACACTCAAGCAGGGCTGGAACCTGGAAGCAGAAGCTGATGAAGAGGCCATGGAGAGTGCTGACTACTGGCTTGCTTCCCATGGCTTGCTCAGCCTGCCAACTTATAGAACCCAGGACCACCAGTCCAGGGATGTCACCATCCACAATGGGCTAGGCCCTCCCTCACTGATCACTAATTAAGAAAATGTCCTACAGCTGATCTCATGGGGGCATTTCCTCAATCCTTCGTCTCTGATGACTCTAACTTGTATCAAGTTGACATACAAAATCGACCTATTATCTGAATACTGTCTTCTCCTTAGCCCCTATGTCACTACAGTAGGAGGAACGTCCTTCAGGAACCCCTTTCTCATCACAGATGAAGTAGTTGACTATATCAGTGGTGGAGGCTTCAGCAATGTTTCCCCACAGCCTTCATACCAGGTTTGTGGAGATTCATGTGCATATATGGGGCTTGGGGGAGTTGGGGGGAATGTCTTCAGTCCTGCGGCTTGCTGAGCAGGCTACTGGTCAGTACTCACACTCAGAAATGTCCTTCAGGAGGAAGCAGTTGCCCAGTTCTTGAAGTCCAGCCCTCACCTACCACCATCTAGTTACTTCAATGCTAGTGGCCGTGCCTACCCAGATGTGGCTGCACTTTCTGATGGCTACTGGGTGGTCAGCAACATGGTCCCCATTCCGTGGGTATCTGGAACCTCGGTGAGAATCAGCTTTGCTGTAAACCCTGTACTCAGGAATTACCCTCACCCCTACCTACACAATCTCAAACCCAGAACCCCTGACTCCTTAGAGACTTCTGATCTTTGCAAGCATCATCCCTCAGAAGTCTAATTCCTCTAAAACCCTGACCTGTTCTTGCATCTTCATTTTGCAGGCCTCTACTCCAGTGTTTGGGGGAATTTTATCCTTGATAAATGAGCACAGAATCCTCAGTGGCCGCCCCCCTCTTGGCTTTCTCAATCCCAGGCTCTATCAGCAGCGTGGGGAAGGACTCTTTGATGTAAGTATTGTCGTCATAGGATATGAGAAGGGCTACCATGAACTTGGGGCAATTTTGCTATATGTGAGTATCTCTATGATATGAATATAAATAAGGTGCAGTCTAGGAGTACTAGTACCAGTAGGCCCAGATCTGATGCCATCATCTCCTCCCAGGTAACCCATGGCTGCCATGAGTCCTGTCTGAATGAAGAAGTGGAGGGTCAAGGTTTCTGTTCTGGTCCTGGCTGGGATCCTGTGACAGGTTGGGGAACACCCAACTTCCCAGCCCTACTGAAAACCCTAATCAATCCTTGACCCTTTCCTGCCCTGACAAGAAACAGAACTGTTCCCTGTACTACAAGGGAAGGCTCAGTTTCTTGTTGTTCCTCGATGAAGCCCTGCCGAACTCTTAACTGTTGCCTGCTGCAGATAGCTTCTCCCTAACCTTCAAATGCTGTGAGCAGGACTCAACTCTCAACCCTACTGTGCACCATCAAACTCAGGTCCCCAGACTTCTACTTCGAGATGCTCTTTTCAGCTTGAGGTGTGAAAGCAGGGTGAGAAGGTTGAGTCTTCCATTACTGACACTAGCAAGCCCATCCAACGCTTACCACCTCTGCACTGACTGAATGCTCTATTTCTCTTCCAGTTTGCTTTTCTGTTCACTGAAACGAGACCTTTGTGCTAATCGTTTAGTCTTTCTTCCTCTGGCACTGAAGTGCAATGGTTTCCCTGACATTTTATCCAGTTATATGCTTCTCAATGTTTGTTTGTTTTATGGGCTTTCTTGTTTGTTGGAGGACAGGTTGGCCACAATCTGTTCCAAAGAAAGTTAAAATTTGAAAACTTAAAATGTTTTAAATATGTTCTCATTGGCAAAATTCCTCAACAAAATAAATAGGTCATTACAAATTTTGTTTTAAATGTTTGCTTCAGTGATTTTTTGTTTGTAAATTGTTTGTAAATTTACATTTTATTTTCCCCTACTTGGCTACACTAAAGCAACATTCAGGTTTTAATTTCAACTTTCAGACATTGGAAAACATCTAGCTTCTGTGAACTTGGGTGTTTGCTCTTTCCATCAGTTTCCCATTTACCCTTTTTCCTCGGTGACCCCTTGACCTCACTAATTGGCCTCCTTTTTTGCTAACTCCGGGGATGCCTTAGTTTTTCGCTCTTGTCATTATCATCCCTTGACAGATCACTGACATCTATACCCACAGTGATTGATACCTCAAATGTAAGATACCTCTTTACCTCATCTTCCTCCAGCCCAGACCTAAACTGTTTGATATGATGTAATGCCTCTTTCAAACAAGCCAGAAACTTATAACTCTTAACTCTCATTTTTTTCACTTCCTTATTAACTTTTATTGACTACCTCCCAAGTATATCTTTATCATCGAGTATGTTGATGCACACCTTTAATCCCAGCACTCAGGAGGCAGAGGCCAGGCAAACCTCTGTGAGTTTGAGGCCATCCTGGTCCATATAAAGAGTTCCAGGCAAGCCAGGCTTCAAAAATACACACACATGCACACACACACACACACAAGCATGCACACATACACAAAATACTGCATTATCTTAGAGCTTGTGTTCTTTTTCCTCTAAACTGAAGGAGGCACTTGGGTAGGGCAGAGGTTTCCAAAGCTCTTAAATATCCTTGACTGTGGGTAAGTCATCTTCCAAACCAAGCAGTATATTTATTTGTGCAAACCCTTCAAAGACTACTGGGTAAAAGACAGGGACATTGAAACCTGCCTTCAAAATCAGGAAATAAACATTGCTAATGTCTGACACTTGGAATTAAGCAGATGATGTTAGTTCCCCTTTCTTCCTTGCACTGCACCTACGTGTAGCTGGGAAACAACCATACAGTATTGAAATTGCCAGTTTGTTTCCCTTTTCCAAATGGCTGGTGCTAGTGAACTAGAATCTGATTCTTTGTATTCCTAGGTCCCATCCCAGTAGTTGGCAAATAGAAATTAAATAAATGACTGTTGAATTGCAAATGTGCTTCATCTATGAGTTTGGCATGTTATTTCTTCGGGATGAAAACCCATCTCTACATTACAGCAGCAGACTCCTAGGACCGTTGTGGGTGGGAGAGACACACCAAATCCACTACAACCCTTAAAAGACCGTGAACGGGAACTACGAAGAATGAACTGTCAGGAGACTGGTAATTAAGTGTCTGACGGATGAGTCCCCAAGCCAGGTCTGTGCACCCAGATGATGTGTGCAGTCCTGGATGCTCTGCGGTCCCATCCTGGCGGGGGTTGAGCCGCAGGGTGGCAGCCACATCTCACACAGCTCGCCCCGCCTTGCAGTCTACACCTAATCCTCCAACAGCCAACCTAAGGTCGCCCGCGGCATCCTAGAGTGGTGGGCGGGAACTGTAACGTCACGCAACGTGCGCCTAGGCGAGCGGAAGCGGAAGCGGCTCAGTTCGCCGCCTTTCCCACCGGCCCCATGAGTTGCAGCGGCTCCGGCGCGGACCCCGAGGCGGCGCCGGCCTGTGTCGCCTCGGTCGCGGGTCCGGCGCCCCCGGTGTCCGCTCCCGCTGCGCTACCCACTAACACGGCCGCGGAGAACAAAGCCAGCCCCGCGGGGACAGCAGGGGGCTCCGGGGCTGGAGTCGCCACTGCGGGCACCGGCCCCGTGGCGGCGCGGGCAGGGGAGCCGGCGGAGCGGCGCGGGCCGGGTGAGCGCCGGGCGGGGGGAAGGAGGAGGAAATCTCGGACTAGGTGCGGCGGCGGGGGAACCCTGCGCCTCTCACCTGTGTTGTTGATTCTCCTTCAGCTTCGGTGGCAGCGGGCGGCGCGGCTCCCCCTGAGGGGGCAATGTCTAACGGGGTTTACGCCCTACCGAGCGCGGCCAACGGAGAAGTGAAGCCCGTAGTGTCCAGCACACCTCTAGTGGACTTCTTGATGCAGTTGGAGGATTACACACCTACGGTGGGCTTCTCGCCTGAACAAAGCCACCTGGCTCGCTGTCATGCCTTTCAACCATACCTTCGTGCTTTCAAGCGTCCTCTGCTACGAAGCTATCTCTACTCCTTCCTACCCAGCGCATCAGTAGGCAGAGCTAATATTGACGGCTATTTGGTTTTTTCAGATCCCGGATGCAGTGACTGGTTACTACCTGAACCGTGCTGGCTTTGAAGCTTCAGACCCACGCATGTGAGTAAACTCAGCAGGTCAGATTGTTGAGTGCTGAGTGGAGTTTGCTAAATAATCTCATTACCATCGCCCCCCTCCTCTCTAGAATTCGGCTCATCTCACTAGCTGCTCAGAAATTCATCTCAGATATTGCCAATGATGCCCTACAGCACTGCAAAATGAAGGGCACAGCCTCTGGCAGCTCCCGGAGCAAGAGCAAGGTGTGAGAGGCTTGCTGTCCACAGCAGTACAGGCCTAACTTATCCTGAAAGCCCTTTGGGGAAGCAGCATCCTAGGGGAGGGATTGGGCCTACTCAGGGTCACCCACAAAGGCCTGGAGTCTGGACTTGCTGTGCTCAGCTGGTGGTCTTCCCTCTTTCCTCCAGGATCGCAAGTACACCTTAACCATGGAGGACTTGACCCCTGCCCTCAGCGAGTATGGCATCAATGTGAAGAAGCCGCACTATTTCACCTGAGCCACCCAACCCAGATGTATTTGTCTTCCCCCTGTCCCCACAAGAGCCTGTTTTCATAATAAACTTTATTGTGACAGGCGGGGCTGATCCCTCCCATGTTGGGAGACATCATGTGGCAAGTGACAAAGCTCTGAGCCCACAGTGGTAGGGATGGGAGCAGGGAACAAGCCCCATAACTGGGGTAGTACCATGATTAGAGTCAGGGGAGGCAACCAGAGGCCTTCAGCTTTGGGGAAGTGTACACCCCCAGCCATGTTTTGACACTTCTGGAGTTTGGGGCAAGGACCTTCAAGTCCTACTTGTCCTGCATCTTCTCCAAGATAGGCACAATCATGTCAAACTTGGGTCTCTTTGCGGGGTCTTCATTCATGCAAATCTTCATGAGCTTACACACATGGGGGGAAATACCTGGTGGGATGGTAGGCCGAAGGCCTTCCAGTGCCACCTGCAAATTATAAGGAACAAGGTGAGCTTCGGAATTTGAGTTATCATATAGGCAAAGCCTTTGACCCTTGAATGGTAGGATTACCATATATCTGTATGAACTGTAGGAAGAGCTTACCACAGTGATTGTCAGCACCACCACCCCTATACAAGTATCTGCAGTTCTGTGCTCACCTTCATTCCAATCTCCATATTAGAGAGGTCAGCAAAGGGCACCTCTCGGGTCACCAGTTCCCACAGAAGCACTGCAAAACTCCACATGTCTGCTGAGCGTCTGTTTGTGTCTTCAGGCTTCTTTTGCAGGGCTGGAAGGAATAAGGCTTACTATTCCAGCTGCCTAGCCTGTCTAGTCTGTGCCTCTTCTACTGTTACTGAGCTAGGCTCTTCTCAATTTCCCAATATGATGCCGTTAACCTACCTTCAGGGGCCACCCAGGCAGGCGCATACATGCGCCCAGGGCACTGGAAAGAAAACTTAACATCAGCCATGCTGATTCGGGCAGTCATGTCTTCATCAATCTGAGGAAGAGAAATTAAATTCAAAAAGGTGGGTCCTATTCTATGCTAACAAAGGGCTTTGGGGACCAGAGGTGAACTTGTGGTCTCACCATTACACTGCGGCTATTGAGTGCATGCCGAGGTATGAGAGGCTCTAGTGTGTGAAGAAAAGCCATGCCTCTTGCCATGTCCAAAGCAAACTTTACAGCTTGGCTCTGGTCCACAACGAAATCTTAACAGGAAGCAAGAATCATTAGTTTAGAGTGTCCCAGCCCTATTCTAGTCCCTCCCCAACAAGACCAACATCCTTACTGGTGCCTTCATGTAGAACATTGTAGAGAGAGCCATATGGCATCCAGTGTGTGATGAGGGTTGGGTGGGGAGCTGGGGGAGCCTGGCAAGCACCTAGCACTGGAAGCACGTTTGGATGTGAGAAAATCCTGGGAGAGGAAGAAAGTGGTGAGACCCAACAGAATTTCACTTTTCAGTACTATTTGGGGTTCCTTGGCAACAACAGCTTCCAATTCAGGTGTCCCACCTGAGCCGGGGACATTCCTCATTGAAGTCCCTGCTCTTCCTTGTACTCCAGTCTCGAACCTTCAGCACCTTCACAACAATATCATTGCCCTGCCAGCGGCCTTTCCATAGCTGAAGGACAGAGGTTAGGAGGCATTAGGTCAGGCTGTACCATTTCTACTAACTTGAAGAAAACCTTTATTAGGGATACAGAGTGGGCAGTTTGTGGGCGTTAGGAAGGGAGAGACAAAAAGGGCAAGGATCACCTCTCCAGAATGATTCTCGTTGAGCTTTGCCAGAAAGTTGAGCTGTTTGAAGTCAATACCCGAGTGTTTGTTCAGAGTCCCATTTCCTGAGAATATGAGCAGGTCAGGTACCCAGCTTCACCTTAACACCCCAATAGCCCAGGAATCTTGTGTTGCAGCCCCTCCCCCCCAAGTAGTGACTCACGGGGCCTTGTGCGAGTGGTCCCCTTCCAGAATGTGTCCTTGTATGGAATACGGTTGAGATTCTGGCCCATCTTCTCTGCCCGTTCTAGAGAAGAAGAATGTTCTTAGACTTAATTGTGCTATGGAGGGAGGAGATGCAAGATGGGGTGAGACAAGCTGAGGGGAGATAATGAACCTCGGAGAAGCTCTCTAAGGGGTGCCTTGGCTTTGTCCACAGGCATCTCTCCATACTTGTTACAGATGCTCACAAGAGCCCCGTTAGCCACCAGGTCCTGAAAAGAAAATTGTTCAGGGGGCCAGTCACAAGCATGAACACACATGTCACAAAGTAGGACTGACAGAATGGATTGATGGTTCCATGCTCAGTTTGCTTCCCACTCACCATAGGACTTGGGGTCTGAGTACTTACCTCTGCCACCTGGTCTTGGCCCCAGAAACACGCATAGTGAAGGGGCACATTCCCATGCTCATTCACTGCATTGATGTCAGCCTTGTATTGCAACAGCTGCACCCCATAGCCAAGAAAAGAAAAAGGCAGTCAGTCCCTGTGAGATTCTTGTGTCCAAGCACAAAGAAAGGAAGAATAGCACACATTCTTCACATGACAGTGCCTGTTACTGGTTTCATAGCGTTTATGTGATATGTGGGTGGTGAAGGGTTTGCATATACCTTCTGTACAATGTCACGGTGTCCATGACTAGCTGCCAGGTGCAGGGGGGTATCATCCCCACGATTCATCACATTGATCCGTGCTCCCCGCATGATCAGCATTTCAACCACTGCAGAGCGGCCTTCTCGGCAGGCCCAGTGCAAGGGGGAGAAGCCATGATCATCCCTTCGAGAAAAGGGCATAGACACTAAGCTGGAGTTGGAAGGACAAAAGCTTTGATTCATGGGGGAAAGATTCTATAGTCACTGAGAAGGCGTGCCTCTTTAAGACTTAGTTCCTACTCATGTTGGCAATTCCTAAAGTTCAGTTCAGATTTTCCCTTGAGCTACACACCCAATCACACCTAGATGTCCCAACAACTGTAAGGTTGATCACTTTAACCACAACTCCTTCCCTATCAGTTCTACTCCATTAGGTGATAGGTGATCGTACTCTTCCCGGGGTCTGCGGGCTTCCCTACCTCCTTGTCTTCCCTTGATAAACCACTAGGCTTTATCTCCAGTCATACGTCTTACTACACCTATAATCCTTTGTTTGCATTGCTTTTTTTGCATCTCCTTACTGTAGAGTTACTCTGACTGGATTGTAAGAATCTGTTAATGTGAGCTGTCTTGCCTGTTGGATCATACATGCTGGAGGACGGGCTGAAAGCTCATGTTCTATACAGGTTAATAGGGGAGAAGGCAGACTATAACTTAGGAGAGGAGACAAGCTTACTTTTGGCTCTGTTATTGAAACTAACATCTAAAATTGGAAAGGAATTAAAATGTTTTTGGAGGGGTACAATGACAGACATGCTTCTGATTACGGATGAGGCAGATAACCATAGAAACCAGGATGTTCCTACTTACTAACCCAAAATTCAAAAGGAAAATGTAAATGGAAGCTTTTGAATAAAAACTATATCTGATTTGTATTTTCATCCCTGAGGACATATTTTATAAAGAGAAGTGTACAAACAAAACAACTGGATGGGCTGGGTCAAACTGACAGCCTAGAGCCATAAAAGGAAATTCCCTCCAGCCCTGGGATGCAGATCTGACGGGCGGGCGGAACAGGGGGCGGTCTGTGGTCTAGGCCAGCAGCCTCCAGATGCTTTAGTGCTGTGGTCACTTCCTGTATGGGGACTGGAGGAGGGGCCTTGAGCTGATTCTGGCTTGGTCACCCAGAATCCCCCAAAAGCTGAAAGGGGTGTGTAGCTTTAAATAATTGTCCCTCTAGTTTGCCTTCATCTGTTAATACAAACTCAGCAAAAGTTTTCCCAGGATGTGAGTATATCCCTTGCTATCAGTCTTGTCTCCCAGACTTCGTGTGTTCTGACTGAACTTCCAGAAGTCAGTAGCCTCAGGGTAAGCCCAAACTTGAGGACAAAGGTAAGTGTTTTGCCAACTGTCACCTCAGGGCCTGTATTTCAATCTCAAGAAAGCCATCAGGGACCCACCACCTCCAGCACCACACCTGTCCCCTCAAGCCACTGGAGCTTTCTGGTTTCTATGATACCCTTTACCTTTTGATAGCAAGGGGGTCTTCCAAGGCGCCACTCCCACTGAACAACAGCCTAAACTATTTTCTTACCAACAAAACAGGACAGCTTAGTGTTTACCAGAGCACACAGGTTATATGAAAAAAAAAAAATGGAAACAAATAACTTTGAATATAACAGAGCAATAACATAAATGTAATGGAAGCTGGTGAAGCCTGGCCTAGGATGACAGATGATCCTTTCTGGCCTAAAAAAATACACCCTTATAGTCAGATACAGGAGCAACAAAAGGAAATCCCGGCACTCAGGAGGCTGAGGCAGCAGGACGGGAGAGCTGGAGGCCATTCTGAACTACATGACACCCTGTCTCCAAAAGCAAACCAAAACCACCTACTAAACTCCCCCAACACTGCATTTCTTGCATTCATATATCTGCCAACATTTTAGAAAGTGTTCACATTATCTGTTTCCTCACCTCCCATTCACTTTTCTCCCTGGCCCTCTCTAGGGTATAGATTATGTCTGATTCAAAGACTCTAGCACCGACTACAAGTGGTGTACCTTATTTGAAGGAACCCAGTGTAATGCAGTTTCCTGTTACTTTTCTGCAATAGCATTCAAAGGATCAAATACATTCTAAATGTAAGTTAAATGAAGACTTTAAAAGGTTAGTCATGTTCTCTAACCTCTTAGTAGCCTACAACTAACTAACTGCTCTTCTTTCATTAAAACATTCATTCTAATCTCAGTCCTTTCTCCTTCAGAGTTGTTCCCTGTCAGTCAGCCAGGCTTCTCAACCGCTGCCTTTATTTTCTACTCTTCTGAGGTACTATTTTCCACATTATAGGATCTTCACGTACCATTTAAATGCTAATTTGTGGTATCCTGGTCTCCCAATTAGACCTCTTCTGAACTTCAAATATGCTTGACCAACAACCTGCCAAGCATTTCCAAGTCACTGTAGTGTCACCAAAACTGTAGTCAGTCCATAATGGAACATCAGCAACTGCCAAGTATCCAAGTACCCAAACCTCCTAAACCCTGGGTCATCATTGACAACCCCCTTCACTTCCCATTCCAACTCAATTACTTCATCCTTATAACTTTAGGGCTCTCACCCCTAACCCCGTCTTAATTCTTGTATCCAAAACATCACTTTAAGGCAATTGCATCCAGAGTGATGCCTGACACTGTAGTCTCATCACTACACAGCTTCAGAATTTTAGACCTCTAATGTCCTTTTTCACTCCTACCCAACGCTCTGGGGCACAGAAACTCATCTTCCAACCACATGTAATTACAGACAAATTTATGGCACTCTGGTCTGCCTTTGACATGAGTTCACAGGGGCTGCAAAGTTCCCCAGAACCCGATTGTGAAACTTAGTGTGTATGAATGCGTATGTGTGTATATATCTCCAACTTAGACACAGCTTTCTCTGTGTAGACCCTCCTCCGTCAACAGGCTTTGCTTACTACTACTACTCACACTAGATAGCAAAGCCAGCTGCCCCCGCCCGACATGAGCACCCCAAGTAGCGGAGAGCGGACTTCTAGCCGTCCTCTCACTTGCCAACGCTTCAGCTCACCCCTGATTGAGGTCGTTCTCTGTGTTGTCCAGCCACAAGCGCACCGCCACCGCGTTGCCCTCCCGGCACTGAGTGAAAATGTCGTCCATAGCAGCGTCCCGGCACAGAGACCCCGGGATTGGGGAAGCCTGGGGGACTGCGGGAGAACAGATACAAGAGAATGACTCTATCTCTGTTCCCTCAGGACAGAGGTGTCAGTGCTGGGATGGGGAGCGTCGGGAGAGGAACAGTGGTTGTCTGTGAAGGGCTTCGGGCAGCAGATGACCCCTGGGCTCGAGGAGCAGGAGGATCTGGAGGTGCAAGGTAGACTTTGCTAGTTTCCTGAGTTGGCGTCAGCCGGCTCCGAGTCCCGGCCCTAGAGCACGGCTGGGGGAGGGGGAGGAGGGGCCCAAGCAGCAAACACCCGGGGGAGGGGACAGGGGTCCTTGCCGGGAGGCCCCGGCTCAGAATTGCAGCAGAAATCGCAGAGACGGGTTTGCAAGACCAGCGTGGGGCAGGGTGCAGACCTACCCGCACTCACCGGGACTCGGGCCGCAGGCGCCTTCTCCGGGGAACTCCCGTCCGGCCGCGCCCGCCGCCCAGCCCCGCCCCGCCCCGGCCCTCTCCGGCCAGCCCGGGCCGCGGTCCCTCCCTTCCGACCTCCTACTGCCTCTCTAGCTCGCCAGCAGCTACACTCGATGGTGCTCTGCTCCGCGCCGGCCGCTCTAGCTACCACAAGAATTTTACTCGGTGGCTTCCGGCCGTGTTTGGTCTGGCTCCAACCCTAGGATTCCCTGACGCGCGCTGCACGTGGGCCAGAGCGTCGGCACCCCCGGCCCTGCGAGCCACCGGTATGTTCGAGGAGCCCGAATGGGTTGAGGCGGCCCCAGCCATCGTGGCCCTCGGACCTGAGACAGCACAGGTTCGGCCGGCGACTGCCCCTCCAGTCAAGGTGAGCGGCCCTGCACTGGCCTTTTTAAGTGTTTTAAGGGGGCTAAGCCGACCCTCCCGAGGTCGTGTTGGGTAGAGAGAGAGGGCCTGAAATGCTATCGTGGATCGGGGTGGTGAGGGAGTTAGTAATGATCTGAAGATCCGGAAACTCTCCAAAAACTGACCTTAAAACATAATTGGAGAGAAGTTGGTGTGGAGAAGAGCGTACCAGAGATTTAGAAAAAAATATTTAGAAGCTACGGGGCAGTAACACACCGGGTCACAGTGTGTCCAAATAGAAATGCGGGATTCAGAGCGTGGAGCGCAGAGCTTGAAAAGTTAAATAAGTTTTCTGTACACTAAGGGTAGAAATCAGTGGAGTTGTTTTAGCAGTGGAGCGGTTTCTCCAAGTTTTCTCTTACCTGGCATCACTTTATATACTGAGGATCGGTTCCAGGGCTTCAGCATGGTAGACAAAACATTTACTACTAAGCTGAATCTGTAGCCTTGAAAGGGGTTTTAGTTGCAGTGTAGAAAATACACTAGACAGAGTCAAGGCAGGTGACAGAGGTTTATCAGAATCACTACTCAAAGGAGGCTCAGGGAACCCAGAACCTCCAAGGTAAGGGTCTGGCTGAGGACCAGCAGCAGGACTTGAACCCCAAATCAGCTTCATGGAAAACAGGCCTTTTCCTTTGAGCCTCATCAGCTGTGAGGATTTCTGTATCCCCTTACGGTGTTCCCAACCTTCAGTCAGCCCAGGATGTTCTGTTCATTTCTGTAGTCCGTTTCTGCTTGTCTGTGTGCAGCTTCTTCCTAGCAGGCTACACTGCTCTACTGCAGTTAGGAACATTTTTAATAGACATGTGTGACACTGTCCTTCCTGTTTCAAAACAAAAACCAACCAAACAAAAACCTCTGCAGCTCCTAGAATGCTATCCATGAGAGGCAAAGATAGCTGCTGTCTTGCCTTGGTCCTGTTGTTTGTGTGCTTAGCACATTCCTCTAAGAACATCGGTGGACAATCCTTTACACATTTAGGGAAGCAGGATGGGAACATTTCCTGCCCTCCAGCTTCCCAGAGGTTGGGATTGCAGCCTGAAAGTTCTCGGCTTGGACAACCTCACAACAAACGAATTAACTTTGGATAGGAAGAACCACCAGTCGCTGAAGCCCAACTCTCCTTTCTTAGCCTCCAGGCCTCATCCATTCTAACACACACTCTCATCCCTTGTTCGCCTCCAGGGCCGCAAGCGCCGCCATCTCTTGGCCACATTGCGGGCCCTGGAAGCAGCATCTCTCTCCCAGCAATTCCCCAGCCTACCTGGCAGTGACTCCGAGGAGGAGGAGGAGGAGGTAGGAAAGAAGAAGAGACACCTCCAAAGGCCCTCACTTGCCAGCATCTCAAAGGAAGTAGGGAAGAAAAGAAAAGGAAAATGTCAAAAGCAGGTGCCCTCCATCGGTGACTGTGAGGGGAAAGAAGTAGGAAGAAAATGCCACAGACAAGCTCCTCCTCTTGGTGGGATCTCTGCCGGAGAAGAAAAAGGAGAGAGGAAATTCCAGGAATACTCCTCTTTACACCTGACCCAGCCCCTGGACAGTGTTGACCCAACAGGTATCAGTATATGTGAGGGGGCGGGGAGCTGTGAACTGACTGCATAGATGACAGAGGTCTCCCTTTTTGTTGCACGCGCGCATACACACACACACACACACACACCCCATGAGCTGGATGGGAAGAGGTACTTTTATCCAGGCTACAGACTCTGTCTTAAGGACAAGGGAATAGCCAGGATGACTTGCTATGCCTCTGAATTTAGGGGATCAAGCCTCGAATGCCTTCTCATCTCCCTCTCTGCAGTTCACAATTCCAGGACGGGTACTGCCACAATTGACCCACCCAAGCCACACCCTGAGTCTCGATCACCTAACTCCTCACACACCCTGAGCCGCAAGCAGTGGCGGAACCGGCAGAAAAATAAGCGGAGACACAAGAACAAATTTCGGCCACTCCAGACACCAGACGAGGTTCCTCCCAAGGCTTCCATAGAGGAGACTGAGTTGCCTCCTGCCCCAGAGTCAGACAGTCAAGACACTAGAGCTGGAGCCCTGCGAGCACGCATGACACAACGCCTGGATGGGGCCCGATTTCGCTACCTTAACGAACAGTTGTACTCAGGGCCCAGCAGTGCTGCCCAACGCCTATTCCAGGAAGACCCTGAGGCTTTTCTCCTTTATCACCGTGGCTTTCAGAGACAAGTAAAGAAGTGGCCACTGCACCCAGTAGACCGTATTGCCAAAGATCTCCGCCAGAAGTAATGGGGGTAGGGGGTGCTATGGACTGTGAAAGGGGCGGTGTTGGTGATCAAGACTTTGACCAGACCAGTAAGTGACCCAACCCTCCCTTCCACTCCCAGGCCTGCATCCTTAGTGGTAGCTGACTTTGGCTGTGGAGATTGCCGCCTAGCTTCGAGTGTCCGGAACCCTGTGCACTGTTTTGATTTAGCTTCTCTGGATCCCAGGGTCACTGTATGTGACATGGCCCAGGTAAGCCCCTCTGTATATCTGACTTAACCTGGTCTTCCCATCCGATTATCCAGTTCAGTCATTTGGTGCTGAATTTCCTCTTCTGACACTGTGTGCTCCATTTAACATTCTTCCTCATCAGGTGCCTCTGGAGGATGAATCTGTGGATGTGGCTGTGTTTTGCCTTTCACTAATGGGAACTAACATCAGGGACTTCCTTGAGGAGGCAAATCGAGTGCTGAAGCCAGGGTGAGTCCCTAGAACACAGATGATTTTGATGTGCATACTTGTGTCTACACCTTTACACATGACTTCCTCTGTTCCCCAGGGGTCTTCTCAAAGTAGCTGAAGTCAGCAGCCGCTTTGAGGATATTCGGACCTTTTTGGGGGCTGTGACCAAACTCGGCTTTAAGGTCATCTACAAGGTGAGGGGGTCCCCAAGAAGTCTGTCCTTGTTCTTAACCTTTTTCGGATAATGGTGTTCAGGTGTAAACACAGAGATGGGCATTTTGCTTTTTCAAGACAGAACCCTGGGAGGAGCTGTGAGACGCTGTCTGAGCAGGGGAAACACTGAGATGTGTGGTTGGAGTGAAGATTTGTAGCTCATTGGTATTCTCTGCTCCTAGGACCTGACCAACAGCCACTTCTTCTTGTTTGACTTTGAAAAGACTGGACCTCCTCGAGTAGGACCTAAAGCCCAACTCTCAGGCCTGAAACTTCAGCCCTGTCTCTACAAGCGCAGGTGACCAATGGACACCCATTGAAAGGGGAGAGCTCCGAGTCCAATCTCAGAACTCTGAAGACTGTATTTACCCAGGCTATGAGCCAAGATCTAATACCACCCTCCTTCTGTATCAAGAGCCCTGGTAAAGCCTCCAGCCCAGCTCTACTCTAATGAAGTTTTCTTGGCTACAGAAAGCATGAAATTACTTGGGCAGACTCAAGAATGAGGGGTTTATCATGAGGGCATGGATGTGTCTGGTAATTGTGGGTCACTTCAGGTATTACGGAAACTAGTTGGCTGAGAATTGGTGGATCTCTGGGTTTGGTTTCTCTTCATCTCTCAGAAGGCTTGTGAGCTCTCTGATGTGTTGTCTTCTGACCTGTATTGTCCACCTTTGCTCATCCATAGTTTCTGCTCCTTCAATTTGAAGACTGCTACAGGTAGCTTTTACCTTATGTCAGGTCCCAATGCTAGTTTGCCACTTGGGGCTGGGAGTTGTTTAATTTCTTTGTTTCTTGGAGTTGGGAATCATTTAAATTTTTTCTGTGTTGTTGTTGTTGCTTTGAGACAGCATCTCATACTAGTCCAGGCTGACCTCAAACAAAACAAATGGCAATCCTCCTGCCTCAACCTCCTAATTATTGGGATCACAGGCATGAGCCACCATATTCAGCTTAAGAAATCATTTACTTTCTGAATATTCCATTTCTCGTTTGAAAAATGTAAACTTGGTATCTTACAGCATGTTGTGTGGGTTCACTGAGGAAAGCTACAGCTGGGGCTGGGAGGAGTAAGAGGCGCCGAGTAAACCAGCCATGGCTATTTGTGTGTTGTTGATCTCACTGTTCTTTAAAGATACCTCTAAGCAGGCTTAGAGGTTGAAGAGTAAGTAATTTAGATGTGACCAGAAAGGATGGGAGAGTTTGCTATAGGCATGTAAACAGGCTTATTTGCTATTTAGAGACTTCGTGCACTTGAAGCTTACCTTGGAACGGGTAATAAAGAAGCTGGATCTCTGTAAAATAGCAAAAACTGATTGGGCTGCTCATTGGCAAAGTCTGACCATGGTGCCTCCCTTGCATGTCCTAGGCAAACTACAGGTTCTAAGTATACAAGTTCTTGAAGTCGTGCTGAGGGAGCTGAGCTAGGTTGATGGGCTGAGCCCCTCCAGGAGGTATCTGCCTTGAACCCAGGTATATAGGCTTGTTTACAAATTCCTAAGAATACCACATGGAAGTAGAGGCAGGTGGGGCTCTGTGAGCTTGAGGCCAGCCTGGACTACATAGTTTCAGGCCAGCCAAGGAGTACATAGTTAGACCCGGAACTAAGGAAATACCATAGAAGAGCTGGCAATGTTAATAACACATAAGAGGTTGGAGCATAGCTCAATGTGGTGTCAGAAGCTTGTTTCTTTCCCTTACTACTGGTCTATTAGAGCCCAGACCCTGTTTGTAGGAAAGGGGAGAGACTCAGGTTTCTGATCACAGTTCTAACTAAGGTCCATTTGGGAAGCATGAAACATTTACATATTACATTTATTCGTACCACTAAAGAATGATAAGCCTAGAGTCCTACTCCTGCCCTGGAAAAATACAGGGCAAGGAAAAGCTCACTGACTGGACGGTGTGGCTGCTGCTTTGGCACCGGCTTGTTTTTCCAGAATGTGGAACAATAGCTCATGAGTGTCTTCTGTGCATCTTGTGCTAAGTGTCCTGTCCTGTGGGGTTATTTTGAAGAGATAAAGAGACTTCATAGCAAGGAGTCAGCCATTTGGGCTGATGGAGCAGTTTCGGGAGATCACCCAGAATAGTGCAGTATCTATCGGAGACTAATGCGATTTCCCTTTTGAATGTCCACCAGGCCTGTTGGTTACAGAATCAACCAGTCAAACCAGACTTGTGTTCCTTGCCTCTTCTTGTTAGCAGTTGTGCCTGGAATAATCAGCAAGGAGGTAGAAAGAGGTACAGAAAGCAGGGAACCCTCCTCTGTTTCCCCAAAGCAGGCTCCTTAGGTGAGGCAATGCTCGGAGGGGGAAAGATTGCAAGCCAGCACTGGAGCCAGTTATTCATTGTTATTCAGAATTGGACATTCTCATTGAGATTGTGCCTTGAGCTGATCTCAGAACTGTAGTTAACTAAGAACATCACAGTGGGCCTGAACAGATGTTTCTGTGATTAGGAGCAGTGGCTGCTCTTACAAAGGACCCAGGTTCAATTCCACCCATAAGGTGGCTCATAACCATCTAGTCTTTGGGATACCCATGCCCACTTTGGCTTCTGGACACAGCAGGCATGAATGTGGTCCACAGACGTACACGCAGGCAGAACCCATAAAACAACAACAACAAAATAATCCTTACAGGCTTGCTGCAACCTTTCTCCACAGCAGAGAAAGAATAACCCTACTCTTTAAGAGCTGTAGGAGACAAGAATGAAGTTGGGTATGGATATCAATTCTGATCTGGTGCCTGTTCAATATCTCTTCAGAGCTCTCCGAGCAGAGTGTTCTTGCTTCTGCAATTATTCATGTGCTCCTGATTTTGTTCCTGTAACAGTCCTAAGAGAGACCACAGTTCCAAAAGAAACAGTGTGATCTTGGCAGAGGCAGCTCAGTTCCAAGCATTCACCAGTTACATAATTGCACAAAGCCCTCTGCAGCTTTTCACAGAGACTAGCAGTTAGAGCCTTTCCTTCCCAGGTCATCCTCCTTCCCAGGTGAGTTCTCTAACTAGCCACCTGGTTCTAGTACTTTTAGCTACCACAGTGATTTGCTATGGGGATCTAATTGCCTTTGCTCCCCAAGCAATTCATTTTCCTTACTGCCAAGTGATCTTTATGAAATGTAAATCAGATCATGTCACCTCTTTGCATAAATTCTTCAATGGATTTTCTTTGCTTGCGAACAAAAGACAGGCTCCTTCCAAGGCCCTGTGTGATCCGCTGGCCAACTGCAACTTAACTCATTCTTCTCAATATGCCTGCCTGAGCTTGCCATTCATTCGTAATGCACTCCAAGCTCTCTTTACTTCTAAACATGCCCCTCCATCTTTGTACAATATTTTTCCCTGGGGAAGAAATTCCCCCAGTGCCCTCTTCTCAACTTACAGTTAAACTGTATTTCAGCCCTGTGCATTAGGCAGGCCGTGTACCTAATGGATAGTCTGGGTGATATTTTCATACCATACAAAGAAAGTGAATGGTTGATCAGCTGTTTCCACTTTCTCCCAGTCTCCCCTACAGGTTTTGGAGGTCATGAAGTCATAGTATACAAGAAGTTTGGCTATTTTAGGAGAAAATTGGACTCTGAGACAGAATTAAAACCCTTCTAATGAATGTGAGCATGTTGCAGCAATTGTCATTATGCACCCTGGATATGTCTTCCTGTCCACCTTACCACAAAACCCTGTTTCCTTTAAGGTGCTTCAACATCTTAGCAGATGCCACTCTGTACTTTCTAATCAACCTACTTTAAAGATTTAATTTTCTATTCCATGTTGGGGGCCTGTTATGCGTGTGTGACTGCAGTGACTAAGGCCACAGACAGGACTTTTGGGAGCTGGGGTTAGAGGCGGTTGAGAGCTGGCTGATAAGGGTGTGGAAAACTGAACTTGGACCCTCTGCGAAACAAGTACTCACCCTTAACTCCTGAGCTGTCTTTCCAACCCATTGTCCTACTTCTAAGTGAAGAAAAACCGTAATGCTCACAATCAGAAAAGAAATATTTTATCAATTATTTGTGACTGAAAGAAGATCCCACTAAGTATTTTGTTTTATTTTTATACATTTTATTTTTTTGTCCTGAAGGGACCTGAAGGTTGGTGACTCGGCTTTTGGTTCAGGAGCTCAAGAGTGTTAGGAGTAAGAGCTGTGTGATTGTGTGATTCTCTTGGTCTCATGATTCTCTGAAGCACAAGATGCAGGCTTGACTAAGCAGAGACACCTTGCTTGTTAGGCTTCTTGGAAGTCTCTCCAGTTGCTGCAGCCTTTTCTTTCCTTTTGGATTCACTTCAAGGATCTGTTCTCTTGTTAATACTCTGGTACAAATATGTTCTCCATGATGACTGAACCCAGACTAGAAAACAGACCCTTTCACTACAGTTTCCCTCTCTGTCACTTCCCACATTTCAGTAACTTATCGTAGCTCTTGTAGATCAGGGGATATGATCTCTTACTCATCCTTTACCTCTTCTCTTTGTTTGGGGACTGGAATGGAGAAAGGTATATTGGAGAAAATTAAACTTACCCAATTAATGCATCATTGGTATGTTCAACCAAGACAAACATTTGGATATTGGCTCTTGTAGGTAATGTTGAGGTCCTGGAGCTTCCCACGGCAATGTGCATTAGCTGACTTTGATTGGTTCCTATGATATGTAAGCCAGCTGCCCCTCAAATTCTTAGCTCTTAACCCTGGTGGTATATGCTGGTTAGTTTTTGTCAAATAGACATGAACTGAAGTCACCTGGGAGGAGGACATCTCGGCTGAGAAAATGCCTCCATCACACATGGGCTTGTAGGCATGTCTGTGGGACATTGTCACTCATAGGCAGATGGGCCTGGGCTGTGTAAGAAAGATAATTGAATAAACCAGGGAAAGCAAACTAGATAAGCCCAATTACAGCCTCTACTTCAGTTCCTGCCTCATGCTCCTGCCCTGGCTTTCCTTGATGATGGACTCTAACCTGTAAATGTAATGAACCTTTTCCTCCCCTAGTTGGCTTTGTCAGTGTTTTACCAGAGCAACAGGCAGCAAACACAGTGTATCTATCTACTGCCACCTAGTGCTAAAGAGCCTGGAAGCCTTCCCAGAGAAGATATCATCAGGGCGGGATATCCTTCAAGGAGCCCATGGGAAAACCATGCACATCTATCCTGCCAAACCAGGGAACACAGGCCAGGCAGCAGTGACAGTTCTTTCCTTGTGCTGTTGAGAAGTACCAGTCCATCTGGTTCTGAACCATCTCCCCATGTTCCCCTCATATTGCATTTATGTGTGTCCCTAGCCTCATAAATACCTTTGGCACACTACATGGTGGTTTGGGTATGTGTTACAGTGGAGACTTAACGTGTTCTTCACACTCATTTTCTTTCTGGGAAGTCAACTGTACTATATTCCCTGTATCCCCATAGAGTTGTGTATCAATGGATAACATAGACAATTGGATAATGAAACTGCTGCTTCCGGTCTAACGAACAGTTCCCTTGTGTTTTTTCCACATTGCCCAATGTGATGCATTTTAGCAGAGGTGCCTAAATCCTTTTTGGTTTTTTGAGACAGGGTTTCTCTGTATAGCCCTGGCTGTCCTGGAACTCACCTTGTAGACCAGGGTGGCCTCCAACTCAGAGATCCACCTGCCTCTGCCTCCCAAGTGCTGGGATTAAAGGCATGCCGCCACCACTGCCCGCCACCTAAATCTTAAGCATCACCAAAACTAGAGTCACCATGAATAAGAACACCTGGATTAGGTTTCATTTCAGTGAGAAGTATATTGCTGTTTTTTGAGGCACTAGTAATCTCTTAAAGTCCTTTAAATTGAAGGGAACAAAGCACCGATAAAGAAAAATACACAAAACTCTGAAAACCATCCAGACTAAGCAGCAGAAGGCTGCTATCACCTAAGGCCTTCCCCCTCACCTCACTTCTCAAACACAAGCAACTTTTTTCTCTTGATCCACAAAATTCCCACTACCTTGACTCAAATGTTACTTCCTTGGTTTTCTACATAGTCTTACCACTTAAGCTTTCATATCTCAAGAGCCTTTCCATGTGTCTAGTTTTTTGCACTCACCCCTTACCATTCATCCATATTACTAAGTGTAATTCTTCATTTTTATTACTGTGAATAAACCACATTATTGATTGCTAAAACTATTAGTATACATATATCAGTTGGAGTGGCTAGGTCATCTTACAAGGAATAAAAGACCAAAACATTAATGATTTATATGCCACTGTGGTAATTTTAAGAATTTTATAGTTTTGTTTCTTTTATTTGGAGGGAGTGGTGTGACATGTATGCCATGGTATATGTGTGTGGAAGTCAGAGAACATTTGGTGGGAATCTGTTTATCTTGTGGTTCCAAGGGATTCCATCCAGGTTGTCAGTCTTGGAGTCAGGTACCTTTACCTTCCAAGCCATCTCACCTCCAATGTGATTTTTTTTTTTTCTCCTATCACTATAGATTGAGAGGGACTTTGATCACACTCAGGGACCCAATTAATGGTAACACTATTTCAACATATTCTTTACAGTCACTGAGACAAGAAAAGGGAACAAAAGCAAAATCATCTCATTGCCAAAGTGGACAGGAATCCTTTGTGCTCCTATTTATGTAACTGACCAGAGCAATTATGTGTGAGATACAGCTTCATAGATGGTAAAAACAAACAAAACCCACAAAGCCTCCAACCAACCCAAAAGGAAGAGAAACAGCATTTGTGTGCTGTCTAGTAACTGTCCCAATTTTTTTCTGATTTGTCATGTCTACAAATAGTGACATTTTGGAAAATTTGTTTTAATGTTTCTTTGTATGTTTTCTTACCAGGGACATAAGTAACCAAGAGTATAATTTGTTTAAACACATAAAAATGTATTCTTAATTTGTAGATAATGCCATTTCTAAATTTCATTAGGAGACAGGGTTTCTTGTGGCCTATTCTGGCCTTGAACTCACTATGTAGATGAGAATGACTTTGAATTTCTGGTCATTTTATCTCTATCTCCCAAGTGTTGGATTGTAGGTGTGTGCCGCCATGCCCAGTTTCATGAGTGCTTGAGATCAAACCAAAAGCTTTGTGCATGTACGCAAAAACTACCAACTAAATAAGTCACATTTCTGCCTCCAAATATAAATTTCTCACACACACACACACACACACACACACACACACACACACACACACTCTATGGTTGGAATATGTTGGAAGATCTGGCCCTGTCTTAGTCAGGGTTTCTATTCCTGCACAAACATCATGACCAAGAAGCAAGTTGGGGAGGAAAGGGTTTATTGAGCTTATACTTCCATGCTGCTGTTCATCACCAAAGGAAGTCAGGACTGGAACTCAAGCAGGCCAGGAAGCAGGAGCTGATGCAGAGGGATGTTTCTTACTGACTGACTTCTTATAGAACCCAAGACTACCAGCCCAGGGATGGCACCACCCACAAGGGGCCCTCCCCCCTTGATCACTAATTGAGAAAATACCTTACATCTAGATCTCATGGAGGCATTTTCTAAACTGAAGCTCCTTCCTCTGTGATAACTCCAGCTTGTGTCAATGTGACACACAGAACCAGCCAGTACAGGTACCAAGCAGTTGGAGTTATTTTGAGAAATGGTAAGAACTTTAAAATGTGGGGTATAACTGAAGGAAGCAGGTCTCTGGTGATAAAGCCTTGAAAAACACATTTTGTCTCCAGCTGTTTCCTCTGTCTTTATATGCTTCCTGACTATGCTTCAGTTCATGCTCACTGCCTTGGTGTTCTGCCTGTTCACAGGTTCAGTGTAATGAAATCATCAATTATGAACTGAGACTTCTGAAACCATGAACCAAGACAGCACCTTCCTTACGTAGTTTCTTTCAGCTATTTGTCACATTGACAGAAAGTCTAAATGTAAATTTATCCTGGAGAAGTGAGGTTGTTGGGATTAAACCTGACTTTGTAGTCCTTTGGGATTGATTTGACAGAAGTGTAAACTGGAGAGGTCTCAGAATGCTGTTAGAAATGCTTAATGAGCAATTCTGGGGAGAATTTGGCAAGCCAGAATGCTGATAGAAATGTAGACAATTCTCATCAAAGATGAGAATAAGGTCTTTCTTGGGGAACTGGACTACAGGCCATTGTTAATCCCAGCCAAAAAAAAAAAAAAAAAAAAATCTTTATATTTTAGTAGTATCCAGAGTCTTTGCATGAGGCCAAACTTAAAGGTTCAGACATACAACAGAGAGCATTTCAAGGCATGGCATGGTTATTGCTAGCTGCTTTTAGTCAGATTTATAGCAAGAATTGTTACCAAAAGCAAAATGTTGAAGTTTGAAATTGTTTCAGTTTGAGCAGGAAAAAAAAAAATTTGAAGGCAAGAGATTTGTGTGTGGCTGTTGAAGAGATTCAGGCCATTAAAAGGAGTAGTCTGTGGCTGTGCATGTCTACCATTGCCAGCCAGCACTTGATAGATAGAAACAAGAGGATTCAAAAGTCAAGGTCAGTGTAGCTCCACAGCACATTCAAGTTCAGACTGACTGTATGAAACCCTGACTCAAAGACAAGCTGAAGCAGCAAACTCAGTGGTCAAGGGCAATTGTTGCTTTTGCAGAGGACCTGGATTTGGTTCCCAGAATCCATAACACTAGTTCCAGTGGATCCAGTATCCTCTCTGACCTTCACAAGACTACATGTACACATAGTATACACATACATACATATGTACGTACATACATACATACAAGCAAAACACTCATGCACATAAATCTTTAAAACAAACTCCAAGACAAAACAGCCAAAACAATTATCAAGACTTGGCATCAAAACAACAGAAAAGTATCTGAAGGCATCTCAGAAATTGGCTAGCTGCTACCCATAGTAGGCAAAAGGGTATAAAGGCTTTAGATTCATTCAAAAGACTGCATTAAGAGCTAGCTGTTCACTTAGGGCCACCTAGACACCTAGAAAAGTGTTTCCCAAGTGTTCAGTCATCAAGATATTCAGAGGCCATCGAAGAGGAGCTAGCTACAGCTTGAGCTGGCAACAGACATCAGCATTGTCCATGTGATGCTGGAGTTTCAAACATGTAGAGTTTAAGAGTTGTGGGATTATAGGCTTTCCTTCGGCTTCAAAGCAAAGTCTGGAAGACCAGTGAACAGCAGAGCCAGAATCCCCACAGGAAGTCCCTGACAATATGTGAAGTTGTGAGAATGAGTGAAACTTCAGAGAAGACTCTAGAAAGTTAGAGGGGCCATGGACGTAGAACATCTGCCAAGGAAAGCCTCAGTGAGTGGAGCCAGCCCTAGAGAGAAGTCCAGGGTGCTTATGGCCATGACTACAGGACTTTTGTCCTGCTGGGTTTTACTCTTGCTCTGATCTACTCTTTCTTTGGTATCTATCTATCCCATCCTCTTGGAATGGGACTGTCATTTTGGAATATTTTCTGAGTTTTATAGCTAAGAGTTCAGGTCTGAGAACATGGAATTTGGACTTTTGAGCAATGCATTTGAGCTGGATTTGGTGGTCTGTGCCTCTAGGTTTAGCATTTGGAGAGTTGAAGCAGGTGTTTGAGGACAGCTTGGAACATAGCAAGACCCTGTCTCAAAACATAGAGGGTGGGGGGATGGCCTTGACCTTATGATGCGGTGCGGTCCGGTTGTGTTCTGGTGAGGTTTGGATGCGACGTATCTCTCAAATGGGTGTATGTATAGAAGGCTTGGACCCTCATGGTGCCGCTATTAGAGGCTAACAGGACAATGAAGGTGCTAACCTCAACAGTGCGTGAAGGGGCTATTAAAAGGCATGGTCTAGTCACCTGGGGAGAGTGCTTTTAAAGGACTCGAATGTCAGGAACTAGGTTTCCAAGGAAAGCAGGAGTTTGGCGCTCAAAGAACACTTCATGTGGAGAAGTGCCTGCTCAGCTAGTTATCGTTGAATGAGTGAGGGGTTGTGAATCCCACTTGGCCTTTGTTTTGGGTATATGACTCAGAGAATGTGGTAAGGCAGAACTGGGGCATTCCAAAATATGCTGCTAAATGCCATAAGCAGCTTTCAACTGTAGTGTTCTCCATTCAGAGACACCCACTGGATATTTAGCGCAAGTGCTGAGACCACAGTAGAGAGCTGAGCAATGACACAGAATTCTGTATTAGCCGTTGCAGGTTTGCCTGTCCCTTTGTAAACATGAAACAGCAGGCCCCTGTACCCAGAGTGTCTCCACAGCCTTTGCCCCACCCGTACATCCCCCTTCCCCTCTGTCTATAGTGTCCTTTCCCATCACTGGGCCACATTTCATGCTCTGTGCATATACGCCTATCTTCTTCCAAACGCTAGAGGCCATCCCTGACATCAGTACAGCTTTATTTTGGCCAGGACTCAGGTTAAAGTTGGGCTACACACATGGACTCTCCGTTGAATACACATGTCAGGGCTGAGCCTTGTGGGTAGTGGCAGGTGCATCAGGATGTTCTTGCTATGCAGCTTGGTGGTGCCAAGGGGCCCCGTCATGTATACAGGACAGGAGTATATGGCCAGGCCAGCTGAGACTGGTGCATCTTTGGCACTCCGGGCTTGTGTGCTGACACTGACGGGAGGCAGAGGGCAGGGTTGGCTGGAAAAACTATCCTGCAAGGCTCCATCTTTCTGGTCCCACTGTGCATGCTGTAGTTGTAATCCGATCAGTAACAGTCCCATCTTAGGAACTTTGGGATTTGGGCCATTCTCCACCTGGGGGAAGGGGGGTACCAGAAAACAGTTAGGTAAAGCTAGAAAGATGAATCAGTCAGGGATGGTAGGATGGGATGTAATCAGATACTTGAAGGATACGAATGGGGAGCAGACAGGGTGACTTCAGAATACCCAAGTATGCAGAGGGTGGTTGTTCAACTCCTGATGTTTAGGTGGGAGATTGCCAGAGCCAGAGCCTTGATGACCAGGAAGGTTGGGGGCTGAGTACTCCAGGACAGCCTCCCAACGTAGTGCCAGCAACAGGCGACGGGGGTGGCGAAAAGCTGACAGGTGAAATATGCGCTCTGGTTCGTTGGCATTTTCGCTCATGCCACTGTCTAGGTAATGAATCAACAGGTGCCCACGGCGGGACAGTTGTCGCAGCCATAACCAGGGAAGCTGTGGACCAGAAGGCGCATGAGATCTCCAAGGCTGAGGTAGGCGTCCAGCCCAAAGAGCCTGGGCTACCTTAGCACAGCGGCTGGAAGTGCACGGGGTCTCTCCCTTGAGCTGCTGCAATAGGCAGTCAAGGTCACACAGCAGTGTACCCACCAGGTGCTTTAGTTCCAGCACCTCGGTCTCTAAGAAGCCCTCTATAGGTCGCCGGGCATTGGGTCCTAACACCACCCAGGGGGTGACACACTGGCCTGAGCGCAAACGGTTGTTGGTTAGCAAAGCCTGAAGTGCCAGCAGCCTCTTCTTGGCTTGCACCAGGCGTTGCCCAAGCCGCCTTTCTTTGCGCTGGGCAGTTCCTCCACAAACGGCAGGAATCCATGTGGATGAACACTTCTGCAGCGCATTAAGGAGAGCACGGCTTTGTCGTCTCAACAGCCAGGCCTGGGGGGCTTCATTTAGTCCACAGGTACGAGGGTCAGGCGGTGTGGGCAGTAGGCGCATCTGGGCCTTGCAGTCTGTCCTGGCATCCAGCTCTCCTAGCTCTTAGAATTGGAGGTGAGAGAGTGAGGAACAAAATAGATTATCCCACCAGACCCGAGGAAGTAGGCCTTCTTCTGACCCTGTAACTATCAACATTGCCCAATCATTTTTCATTGGTGCAGATAGCCATACTTCTGTGGGGGACGGCAGTGCAATGCACTAGTCCCCACCCCAGTGTAGACATTTGCCTGAAGCTTACCTGGGCTGGGCATCAGAGTGGCCAGGAGATATTGGGGAGTGTGTGGCTGGACCCAGTTCATGTTCCTGGGATTCAGGCAGGTTTCTGTCAGGCTAACCAGGACCTCTCTGTCCTCCAGGTCCCCCAAAGAACCTCCATAGAGAATTGAAGCTGTAGATGAAGTCGGAGGCCCTGAGCTTCAACCCTTCCAGTTCCCACCGCCTCTCAAAACAAAGCTGTGTGCCTATCCATCACATGTCTAGCTTTCAGACTCCCACCCCACCCTTTTCCAGGTCTTCTGGAGTACAGGAGGAAAACTCACCAGCCAGCTCCAGCAAGGCAGCACTAGGGTTCCTAACATTGGCCCACAGCTGCTCTTGGATCTGAAGAACCCTGGTCAAGGTCACTTGGCTCCTGGGTAGGGGTACCGAGAGTACAGTTTAAATAACAATATACTGAGGACTCTCACGTCTTTTCTTCAGTGCAAACCTCTCTATGCCTGAGCTCTATGAGGGCTCACTGGACATTACTGTTTCGCTCCCTATTGCAATTTTCACTTACCTCATAAGACCTGCTCTACCTTAGTAAGAGGTTCCACCGGCCACACGGTTGTCTAAGTCTACGAGCCATCCTTATTCCTTACCTTCTATTTCTTCCTGACCTCCACTCTGACTCCCACCCTAGTCCCCACCACCCATCTCATGGTCTGTTCCTTAGAGCCTCCTTTGAAATGCTCCTTTCTCCAGTCCCACCCGCCTCTGTCTGGTCTTCACATCACAGCCTAGGTAATGCTTTCAACGACAGGATCAAGTCTCCTCTCATATTTAAAACTCCGCCAGTGACTTCCTGATGTCTGCAGAATAACTGCAGGCCTCTTGCCATGGTCCTAAAAGCCCCTAGTGATAAACTTCACCTTTCTCTAGTCCTCACATGTGCGCATCAGCCACACTAAAGTCTCTCTGCTCAAAAAGCCCTGTTTCTACCCAATTTGCTTCTGCTTTTAAGGCTCAGTTCAAAGTGAGATTGCAGATAAAACCTTTGGAAAAGACTTCCTTGCCTTCACTCTTCAGAGGTCATGTGGAAGATACCCAGTGTTTGCTGGATGACTGAATGGAACTGGTGGATCACTCACCAGCGCCCCCTGTGTGCTTGCAGCTTTAACCCATAGAGCTGCCGGTGTACTAGGAGACCATGCAGGAAGAACAAAGGCAGTGTCTGGGTGAGGGGTTGTGTGCAGAGTCCTTGCTGGGAATCCACACTGTCGATCAAGATACGGCCCAGTTCTAAGGACTGATTCCAGAAAACAGGCATGGAGTGCTGGGTCAGCACCCCTGTGAAGGAAGTAGAGTGCTGAGTCAGCAAAGTGTAGTTACTCTCCCTCTCTTGGACTTGAGAGCTTGTAAGGGGATGCTTCTCACCTGGCAAAGAAGCACTGGCTTCAGTAGATGCAATCAGCCAAAGACGGAAATCTCTATGGACAGTGGCCACACTCTTGCTTTCTGGTTCAGCTAGCAGTTCAGAGTCTGAGACCACTAAAGTTAGATAAGGGGTTGAAATAAGTCCTCTGGTAATGAATGGATTGACCCTTAAGTTCAGGGGTCATATTCAAGACTGGAGCAACAGAAACTAGTCACAAGGCCAAAGGGATAGGCTTTGAACTTGGAGATTAGCCATAAAAGCCTTAGGACCAAGTGTAGGGTGTCCCAAGCCATCCCAAGGCAGTACACTTACCCTTGGCTCCATCCAGCAGTCCCTGCAACGGCTGTAACAGCTCTCTTGGCCAAAAGGGCATCAAATGACAGTTATCTAGCACTAGCCAGTGCCCCTGAAGCATAGCCTGGCATAGAGTGTTGACTACAGTTGATACAGGATCCCAGTCTTCCGAGCCCAGTGCTATCACATGCAAATACTTCTGTGTCCGGGAACCAATAGAAAGGTGACAAAGTGACTCCAAGTGATCTTGGGGTGATTTGATAGACTCAGTTATGCCACAATAATCTTAAAGCACCCGTGTGATTTTAAAAGACCCATAAGAATGCTGGGACAGGGCCCTCACACTCCATCACAGCCCACAGAAGCCCACACACTCTGGACCAAGTAACTAGATCCAAACCTTTTCATGATTGGCAGCCAGTTTCCGGATAACAGTCACAGGATGCAGGGTGGTTGTAGGGTGGCCAGGTGGTGGCAGCAAGATCAGTATGGGCTGAGTAGGCTGAATATGTTCAAAGATCATGGTAGGAGCACCCAGGTCTTCATCTAGGGGCCGACCTAGTAGGCTGGTGGTGAGATCTGCTAGGGCACCTGCCAGGCAATCTGGTCGCAGTATCCGCCACAGAATCAGCTTCTGGAAGAGGCTAAGTGGCTCAGAATTAGGACCAGGTGCAGGACCCAGCACAGTGGATGATAGTGACAGGTAATCCTGCCACACATCAGAGTGGCCTGCCAGGGATGCGCACAGCCCAGTAAATGGGGGCAACCTCTCCAATGCTCCACATTCTTCCCAGGCTCTTGAATTTAGCCAGGCTGGCCTAGTCACACCAGGGACCTGCGTGTTGTGGCCTGAGCTGGGAGAGGATGACAGTCCAGGCCATAGTGCCAATCTTTCTAGCTTTGGTGTCTTCTTTGTCACTTGCAGCATGGCCAAAGCACCAAAGGCACCCACCAAGGGTGTTTGAATCAAGCCTAGGGCAACCACAGTGTTGATGAGCAGCTGGCGAGCCAGGTGTACTTTCAACCGTAGCAGATGGCTGGACAAGTCTTCTCCACGATAACTATCATATGGCTTCATGCTGTCTATAGCCTGCCTGATGACTGCCAACCAATTCTCTGACTTCATACAGAAAGATGGCAGCAGGTTCTGTAGTGAGCTTAGAGCTTCTATCATAGCCATTCCATGATAAGCCACCTGACGATAGGGTGCCCACAATGCCGCCAACTCCAGCTTCTGCTCGTCTATCTCCTCCATTCGAGCATTCAGTTGACATATCTTTGCCTGAGTCCTCACCATTTCTCTCAAAAGCTTGGATGGTTTCTGACGCTTTTGGTTCTGATGTAGCAATGTCATCAGCAACTGTTCCTGAATGTGGTAGTTTGTTGGATGGACCTGCACCTTTGTGATGGTCCCCAAACATCCTCTCCAGCTCTATACTTGAACCCTTCCACTGTTTATCCCACCCACAGACTAAGCCCCCATGCACCTCATCAGCCTTCATAGCTTCATAGGTATCTGCTGCTCTGATTTTGAGGTCCTGCCAGCGGGTTTCAAGCTCAGGGCGCTCTCTGCATAGGATTTCGTGCAGCATCTGTTCTTCTAGTATTTCCATGTTCAGACCCAGATCCAGAACATTCAGCCCTTTCAGCAAGTCATAACCTAGTACTTGGGTCACATGGAAAATACTAATTTAGCCATGTCAGAGTCAAGGGTGGAGTAGACAGGGAATTTGGCTCTCTGTCATAGTTCTCTCTGGGCCTAGTTAAAGGAAAGGCTTCTTAGGGATGATTCTAGGGGCCTAGTATGTCTACAAAGCTATAGTAGTAACTTACATTCTGATCTCACCTCGGTTCAAAGCATGGATGGGAAAGGTAGTGCTCAGAAAGAGACAGAAGCCGGGCTGCACATAGGGTGGAATCAGATTCTTCTTTGACAGCAGCCATTGAAGTTCTTGGCACCCTAGGCTCAGCTCCATATTGGTCAAGAGCACAGGCAAGCCTGTGAAGGGGAAGCAAAATCAACCTATCCACAACACCAACACCATGCCATCCAGTTCCTGAATGAGATCTGCTTCTCTTGGTTGATAAGAGGGCTCTATCAAGATTCTTCAACACAGTGAGATACAGGATCAGAGCTGAGGTCAGAATAGGGCATGAAAGGATTGTGGAACCAGGGAATCGGGGGGAAAAATGGGGGCTGTAGCTCTCACCATTGGCAGCTGCCTCCAGGAGCTGGGGACCCAACTCTGGGTCTGTGCCTGAGAGCACAGTGAGGCAGGAGGGCGAAGACTGAGGCTCAAAGTGTAGGCTCAAGCTTGAGCCGGAGTTTGAGCTCACTTGCTCATTCTCTCTCTCTGTCTCTTGCTCTTCCTGCTCGTTTTGCTCGTTCTCTTCCTCACTCTTGTTTTCCTCTGCTTTCTGCTCTTCTCTTTGCTCATTGGCCTCATCTTTATCTTCATTGCTCTTATCCTCCAGTTCATTTTCTGTTTCATCCTCACTGTCTTGGTTTGTCACATGGTACTTTCCTGGGATAGAAAGATGCAAAAGTGTTTCTTAGAGGAGGAACTGGGTTCCTGATCACCCAAGGAGATGGTTCATGTGTGGAGGTCTGAGGAAGACAGTTTAGAAAAGCTGCTTAAGTAACTCAGTTTCCACATCTGAAAATGGAGCTGATATTAGTGATGACCTCATAGTTATTCTGAAGATTTACTGTGATGATACACAGTTTGGACCAGCACATGAAAAACAGTAAACACTGGTTGTAATTATTACTTTGAAGTTAGACTAGTCCCAAGAAGAGCTAGTCATCTCTGAAATTGGCTCCATTTCTGCCTTTTCTATAGGTTGATTAGTGGAGTCAGTACCCACTCCAATTTTTTTTAAAAAACATAAGCTATTCTGGTTGCAACAACGAAAATTGTTCTCCTTGATGTGGAAACTGGTGCCTGAAGCAGTGACTTGTAATTGAAGGACTGTGAACTATCACACTAGCCAAGTCATGGCTGGGGTGCTGGAACCAGACAAGGCAGCATGGGAACAGCCACTCCCAACCCCTTTCTCCTCCAAGAAGAGATAAATGTTTGTTTTCTTACTTGGCTCTCTTACAAGTGGAGGCTGCCAGGCCTACAGTTTGTTGCATTAATTTTCTCTTGCTAAAAATTTACTGCAAATTTAGCAGTTAAAGCTGCCACTTATTATCCCTAAGTATTAAAGGTTAGTGGTCCAGCATAGCATGGTTAGATTCTCTGCTCAACCACACACAGGGCTTAAATGATGGTCTCATCTGTGACTGGAGGTCCTCTGTCAGGTTTAGTGGATTATTTGTTGGTTGGTTGTTTAAGATAAGATCTCATTTTGTTTCCCAAACTGTCCTCAAACTGTTGGGCCCAAGCCATCCTCATGCTGTGGCTTCTTGAGTAGCTGAGTCCACAGGTGTGTACTACTAAGCCTGGCTCATACTGGATTTTCACAGTATTTATTTCCTTCCCACAGCTGATCTGTCATCCCCATACATCTCAAGTCAACAACAGTTCATTGACTGCTCCCTGGCCTTCTAATCTGTGTTTTCTTTCCTCCTTTCTTCTCTGAAGGGCTCATTTGATTAGCTTGCTCACTGAGACAATTCATATTAATAGCTTTTCTTAAGATACATTGATTAGTAACCTTTGCTACATCTGAATATACCCTGATATACCCTGGAATATCATCATAGGAGAAATGCCAGAAGGTAGAGGCTAAAGGCTGAGGATGTAGCTTGGTGGTACAATAGTTTCCTAGCATATACAATCCCCAGCACTTGAAAAAAAAAAAATCACAGGGACAAAATTTCTGCCCAACACTTCTGAAAAATCTTTTGCTTTTCTAACAGAAGAAACATAAATTGCCAGCAGTAACTTTGACACGATACCGGAGTGGTGGACGTCCTGCAACTATGATGTATGGATTAATTTGTAGGATGACCATAGCAACTTTCTATAAACTTAGCATCTTAAACTAATATTCTCTCAAAAGTGGTGGAGACCAGAAGTCTGAAATCAGTGTGCCAGCAAAGCCATCTTCCCTCCAAAGGCTCTAGAAGGGAAATCTGTCTTTGTCTCTCACATCCCCTCGTGAGTGGAATTTTAGTTTGTGGCTCTGTAACTGCCTGCTTCTTGCAGTCTCCCCAACTGTTAATCTGTTCCCTCCACTCTGTCTCCTAAAAGATGACCATCATGGGACTTAGAGCTCACTCATACGAGGAACAGAATGATTTTATTTTAAGGTCTTGAAGTTCATTATTTCTATAAAGACCCTAGGTCCATAGAAGGCTATAATTTCCCTCTCATCTACTCAACTGCCCAAATCCTTCTTTTACAAATGGAGTCATTCCCTTCTCCTAGGAAATGTTCCTGCCAATACTCTATTCAGATAGGTCCCTGATTCAAACCTAGCAAAATCTTTCCCCTCTGTATTGGACCCAGAGGATGTGGCACAGGTACAGGCAAATGAAATATCTTTCAAGAATTTCTCAGTTCATGAATTTGGGTAATAAATATTACCACAAATTGTAAGCTTTAGTTGTAAGAAAGATTTCCCATGGTGTTGAGTAGGCTGGCGAAGTGGAAGATCATGGCTTGGGCAGCTATGTGTAGATATAGGGTCATTTTAACATAAGCTAAAACCAACCACACAAAACTGGTAAATGAGACCATTTATTAATAATAGTTTAGGCTGGTAAAATAATATAGTTTAGCCACAAAAAGTCAGTATCTCCACCATGGAAGGGCAGACCACAGGAAGCTGAGTGTTGGGAGCTCAGACTTCTAAGAAGCATAATACATGCCTACCTCTGCTCTCTTTGGTAGGTGTTTCCAATGACTTGTTCTGTTTTGGAGGTAGTGGGTTCAACCAGATGATGGCCTGGTTGCTGGGGTCAAGCAGCAGAGGCCAACGGGAACTGCTGAAGTGGATGTGGCTTCGCAGCAGCAGGCCTAGCAGGCGGGCTGACTTCGCTTGGGGCTTCAGGTTTCGATCCCACTGGTGCTGTTCAGATCCATAGCTCAGCAAGGTCAAAATCCTAAAGGGAGTACTTGTGGGCAGCAGAGGGTTCTTTGGTACCCCAACAGATTTCTGCCTCAGTGCCTGTGCCACATCATCTGGGTCCAGGGCTTCCTCAAAGCCCTGACACAGAGAAAGCCACTTTTCCAGCAGTTCTTGGCGCCGCTGTGGTGGGAAGGGACCCAGATAGATGATGGCTGCTGAGCACAAGAGGGCATCTCCAAACACAGTCTTGGCTTGCTCCTGCAACTTCTGGTGTGAACAAGTGACCAAAGCATGAGAAGGGGTGAGGTAGGGGGGCGTGTGGAAGGACAGACAGAGGTTACCTGATGGGAGTGGGACAATACAGAGGGGAAGTATGGAGCAGAAGGGTATAAAATAAACTGAGAGAGAGAGATATGGGACGTATGGGCTTGTTACCTGGAGCTGTGTTGTCCACATGTGCATGGGCGTGAGCAGCGCGGACTTCATGGACCATTTGTGAAAGTGCCCACATTGTGCCTGGTTGAGGGTCTCCAAAACGCGGTTATGACTGACTTGGGCATCTTCTAGCTTTTTAGCCAAAGACAGAGTTTGCTCTAGCAGATCATGGGCCTGAAACTGGAACTGGCCAAGGCGAGCCTGCTCCCGAGCCAGTGTTGCGTCTATCTGCCGCAGCAGCAGGCCAGTGGGCAACCATCGGCGTTGTGCCAGCCCATAGCGAAGGACCGCCCAGAGCCAGACTGCCAGGTTTGCTGCAGGGATGCTTACTGACCTCAAAGCTGCATCACTCATACCTGGAGCCCTTAGAGCTTGGTTCAACTTGACCAGCTCTGAGTCCATCAGCTTCTCCTTGGGGAAGAATACCAGCTCCTGGGAGGACGAGTGTTAAGGGGAGAGAAGATACAGGTGCTCTTGACCTTAACTCAACAGGCTAATCCTGCCCAATTCTCTCTTTATGCCACCCCTCTCCCTTTATGGTGCCTCATCTTCCCTACCTGATAAAAGTCTTCAGTACATAACAGCTGCTTGGCACTGGACCAGCCTGTCTCATGGTGGAACAGGTCACACAGTGCATCTGTCACCTTGACTACAGATTCTGGTGGGGCTCGATAGCTCCTTATCTCCTCAAAGTCAGCCACCCGAAGCTGGCTCAAAGGACCTATGAATGCCTTGCCCATCTAAATGAGAACAGATGCATGCTGCAGAGAACCTGTGATGTTCTGTCCATTCTTCAGGTTGTTTCCAAGAGAACTCACTCTCTTAAGGATCCTCATGAAGGTCCATTCCCAAGCCACCCTAACACCTTGGTCTCCCTGACAGGAGCCCTGACTATCAGCCAACCCATTCTCTCCTCTGGGTATCCTATGAGTTGTTGTCCTCTCCCCAGCAGGCCAGGTAGCAGGAAGAACCTACCTGCTCCAGGAAAGCCTCCTGTTGAGCCTTTAGGGCATCATGCTGCCTGACCAGATTCTCAATGAGGCTCTCCTGGTGTTGGCATTCTACCATCTTCTGCTTGTACAGGATCTTGGATTGTTCGAGTTGGCCTTGATACATACCTACATTCTGTGAACAGAGGCCCAGATCTTTCAGCTCCATTCCCTAGGCTATCTGAGACTACCCCACACAGAGCCACCATGAGTATGATAGGATGACCAAGTCAAACTCCCAGTAGGCCACAGATAGAGCTTCTCTCTGCGTCTGTGACTTATACATCTGGTAGCAGAGCCCTAAGTGGGGATTGCTTTTCCCACAGTTTTGTTGCCAAAAAAAGAAACTCCAAAGCGTGTATAAGGATTCTGCTACATCCCTTCTTTCCAACTCCTGAGCAGCAGTTGTCTAAGAGCACCGTCTTCCCCTGGCCTTCATGCACTGGATCTCTTTGTCTCTTCTTTTGCCACCCCTAAACTACTTCCTTAATAAAAGTGGCTACTCATCTCTCCATGTTCCTTGTTTTATTTTGTTTTCCCCTGAGCACTATAGTCTTCATCCATTCCTATGTTTGGCTTCCTCCAGTGTGCTGTGTGTTCTCTAGTCTCTGTGCCTTCACTCAGGCTCCCTCCGACTCCCTGTATGCCTGTCCAAATCTTATCTCAGGGAACAACTTTGGTGTACTTCACCTTTCATTACATTGTATTACATTGTATTACATTTTGTAGGAATGTTTTCGAACATCCACCTAATTCTATACATCTCACACTGAGACCTCTTCTTCTCCCCCTTCCCTTACCACCCAGTTCCCTTCTCCCTTCTCCTCTCTGGAAAAAATTTCTTGGTATATCTTAGAGAACTCTAGATTTTCTCTGTCAAAATATGAATAACTGAAATTGCACGGACAAGTCCCTTAGCCTCTTTGGATCTCTGTTTTCTCATCAGTAAATCAGAATGGAGAGCTTCTTCCTGTGCAAGGAATGTATATATCTTTTTATCTACCCAATCAATCTACATGCAAATATAAACACAAATACAGACATAAATGTTGAGGATCTGGCAAAAGTTATAGAGTTCAATTAATTGGTTGGTGATATTGATGAATAAATGAACTAATTGAATATGAAGAAGGAGAAAATAGAGGAAAGCAGAATGATTCCAGGGACTTGGCTTAGATGATTAAGGGAATGGTAGTATCATTTTGTGGGGGGCACTGGAAGAATGCATTATTAGGACCCTTGAGTGAATGGCCAAGGGAACTAACAGAATGGCCCCAGAGATTATGAATGTCTCCTATCGGTCTTTGGAGCTTGCTGTATTATGGTATAATATAAGGAATTAAGGTATAGGAGATCTTCTCAATCAGATCAATAATTCACAGTATTAATTATTTTTAGAAAATGTAGGACCCAAGGCAAGACAATAGAATTCAGGATATAAGAGAAAGGAAACTCCTATTTACTTTGAACTTTCTACTACCCCCAGTCCCCGTTTTGAAATTCATCTGAGTCTCGAGGTCTAATGTGGCCAATAGGATGACTAGAATAGGAAGAGAGCACCAGCATCCTGAGAACTCCGTGGGCCACAATTTACATAGCACATGATGGAAAACATGTAACATAGGGAGCTAGCTCTGCTCACATGGTATGAAGAGGTATGCAGACCTGCAAGGCCTGAAAGCTTACTAGAAAATTGAAGAGATTACCTCATTCAGAATGGGACACTAGTTCACTTCTCTAGTTGGTCCTGAGCTTTTTTCAAAGTCTTATACAACAGAAACTAAAAGTGTTATTTCAAAAGCCAGTATATTAAAAAACAAAACTCACTATTTTGTGCAAATAACTTCAAATGGAGTATTTGTCTAGTGCAAGTACAACAGCTCCCACCCCACTATTTGTAGCAAGATATGAGAGGTTAATCTTTTCAAAAGTAATCAGCTCTGCATAGAAAAGCAAAATGATTGGTGTTTGGGCCAGAAAGGAACTGTATTTGGGGTAACAGTCGAGTGGAAAAATGAAGCTGATGAACAAGTGGAGCAAGTATTAGAAGTGGAGGGAAGGAGATGGCTCTGGGAAAGAGCTAGCAGCAGAGGCTAACTAAAGAGATGCAGGACATTCATGTCTAGCACACCATTTAAATACGATTCTGCTTCTTTGCTCTAGTGGATATGTCCCTCTATACTCATCCACATTTTCTCATTGTTCAGCACAGTCTTATACATTTGGTGGGTTTTTGTTTTTTTGGTTTTTTTTTTTTTTTTTGTAAGAAAGATTTAAAACAAAGTGATACACAGGGGAAAATAGATGGCTGTCATGAGTTCCACTGAAGATAAGAAATCCAGGGATCTTTGGGACATACCAAACTGACACTTGAGATTCCTGTGTTACAAAAGTCAATCTAGTCTGAGCTGTATCATGGGAAACTTTGGGCGTTGGGATCTAACAGGAGAGGCAGCAGGGATTAAAGAGATCCACCAAGGAAAAGACTGTAAAAGAAATAAGAATTCCCCAGGCCCCCTTTTGTCTTTTTGCTTTGATACAACTGTGTAAATCTCACAATCTTCTTCCTCTTACTTTGTAGGAGCCTTTTAGCTGCTTTTCCAAGTCAGTGAGCATGTTAGTTTGGATGCTGTGCCTCTCAACCAGCAGCCTCAGAGTCTTCAGGGCAGACTGGATGCTAGAAACACAATAGACCTCTTGAGTGGAGTCAACAGAGAAGTAGGAAGTGAACTGCGGGGGTGGGGTCACTTACCGACTGGCACGGCTCCTCATCTGCAGGATCATCTGCTGCTGCCGCATCAGGAACATATCTAAAAACTCCTGGAAGGTCTTGGGGGTGACAAGTGGCAATGCAGGGCACATGTGTTGATGGTAATAGGCAGATGAAACATGGATGCGAGCCATGATGTTGGCCACATTGGGAATTAAGATCTTGAAATCTGGGCACTTCAAGGAGCCTGCAGTGGATATAGTTTTGGTCTGATTTTGTAGGATTGGATGAGAATGAGAAAGGAAAAGGATCTTCCCTCAATTCAGGAAGAAAAGTAGAAAATATCAGTCAGAAAGCAAGGAGAGCAAAAAGAAGAGTGAGATATCAGATTAAGAAGATGAGAGAGACCACCCTGGGCAGGAACTCTCACTAGTCGGTTGGGATGAGTGGTCAGAACAAATGAAAAGTGGCTCACCATCATCAAGAGGTAGACTCTGATCATTCTCCAGGCAGGACTGGGCGATCCTGACCAGAGAAGCTTGGTCCCAGGGTTCATAGCGGTCAACACTGGCAATGGTCAATTGAAGAAGACTCAGGAGAAGGTTAGAGGGCAGCTGACTTTGGACTTGGGTATTTCCCACCAGGAAGAACATATGGAGGTTGCTACACACTTGCTGATAGAACCTGGAAGTCAGGGAGGACTCAGCTGTCATCATCCTCCAGACTTGTTGGCACATCCAGACACCTGTTCCAACCCTGACCCTTTAGTCCTAATGCCACCCTATAGCTTTTTCTCTTTTCTTTTTGGCCAAGAAAGAGTAAAAGCAGAACTGATTTGGAGGGGTTCTGGGCCTTACCTATTTAGAACCGCGTCCTTAATGATATATTTGATCACAAGGTTCTCCTTGGGGAGATGCTGTTCAATGTTATCCAGATCTGCCTCTGTGTACTGGTCAGGGAAGCTACCTGAGGTTGCCAGGGCCAACAGTCGGCAAAAGGTAGCAACATTCACTTCATCAGGTACCAGAAGAGCCACTGGCTGGTTTAACATGCCAGCATGCCAGCTGGCATCTCGGAGACATTGGAAAATGGCTTCCTCTGATTCAAATGGTAAACGAAAAAGGTGAGCCTGACAAATGCTAGAAGCCAGGATGATAGCTGTATTGCGCCCCGTGCCCCGAAACTCTGAGAGCAATAGACCATGCTGCCGGGGCCTAGCCAGAACTCGGACTAGGCGAGCCACATGCTGGATCATCACATGGCACAGGGAAAAACTGGAATTCATCTTCAGCTGAACAGCTGAGGCAACCAACTGCTTTCCCAGTTTTTCCCACTGCCGTTCCAGGTACAAGTTGGGACTCTCAAAGTTAGATCCCAGTGTAAGCTCCAGACTGAACACCAGATCTGAGGGACTCTCCTGGGGGTAGAACAATAGCACCGGTAGCAACAAAGGTAAACTTAAGTCTGTCTGGGGTGCTGTCTGCGGTGCCATCTGCCGTATCATCTGTGTCATCTGCTGTGTCGTCTGCCGTGCAGTCTGCCACTCATGCTTGGGTGTCTCTGACTGGAGCTTACTGCTAGGATCCCTTATATCTTCCTTTTGCTCAGCCATCACACTTACATTTTCTGTGTTCTCCTTGTTTACTGACTTTATGGGGAATGGTGCTAGATTGCTCTCACTGAGGAACGAGCCTGTGGTGGCCTGAAGGCCAAACGGATCCTCTTCTTCCTCTGATCCACTGTCACTGTTGCTTAATGTCTCCCATTCGGCTATTTCTTCTTCAGATTCTACTTCAGGCACTTTTTCCTCCTCCACCTCCTCACAGTCCTTGGCCAAGGACTCAGACCCTGGCCCACCACAGAAGACATTCTGAGCTACTTCTAGAAGCAGCTTAGCACAATGGGAACGTTCCCTATCACTGTCCAGCCGGTCACAAAATGTTCTTTGTGCCTCATGCAACCAAAGACGCACCATGACACGCATAGACATCATGATAGTCAGGCGAGTTCCACGCAAGCCGGATATCCGGCGCAGATGCTCCTGGTGATGGAAAGACTCTACAAATCCTCGTGAACCCATTCTGGTAGGCAGCAGCTGCAGACTTCCCAGAATGTGGCTCACGGAATGTGGGGAAAAGCGGTAGTGAGGGCGAAGGGGTGACGGCATGAAGCAGTTGCGCACAGCCTTCCAAGCCTCCACTGAAGCCCTGACGAGGGCTCTTGCCAGAGTGTGCTCCCGCTCCACAGAGGGGAAGCGCTCTAGCCAGGCTTGGATACTAGGTACGTGCCTGCTCAACAGGGTATCCTGGGTCATGCTGTTCAGGACCAGCACTGTGAAGAGTCGGTAGAGACGTGGACAGAGTGGGCGCTCAGAGTAGCCTGGCACTGTAGCAGTGGCAAGGAAGTTGACTGTAGGCTGCAGAGTCTGTAATTCTAAGGTGTGGTGGGCATAGATGGTGCCTTCCATTGCCTGCCGCAGAGTCTCCAGCACTGGCTGGCAGCTCTTCTCTGTGTCTGTAAAAACATTCAGACCAGCACTAAGGACATGTGCAAGTCCACATTAAAGGATCTCCCATCTCTGCCACATAACAGCTTCCAGCACACAGAGTTCTAAAGGAATTCTATACACCTGATGCTTTGGCAATTGGAAACCTCTAAGTTGCTCTCTCTCCACACATTCTTAAAGTGATGTCTTCTCTCTCCTCCCTTAGATCCTACCTATTCATTGCCTGAAGGAAATAAATACTATAAGATTTGTAAGTTGAGATGGTTAGAAACTGGGTCAGATCACAATTAGAAAGTGCAAATCATCTCCGTTAAAGAATGCACAGTCATGTCACACCTATGCTTTGTTCCAGTCCTTGTACATACCTTTCATCCCAGCACCTGGGCCATAGACCCAGAAGGATTAAGAGTTCAAGGTCACCTTTGGCTACATAGTAGCTTCAGAGCCAACCTGGGCTAGGTGAGAAACTGCCTCAGAAAGGGGATGGGGGTGCAGGGAGTATGAGTGCTAGCCCAGCAGCCTGATAACTAGGGTTCAATAAGCTAATGCCAGATGCACTTGTAATCCCAGCACACCTACTTTGAGACAGGAGGTAGAAACAAGCATTAGAACTGCTGGGAAACCGTAAGCCAGCTGTCCCGGAGTGCACAGCACAACATTGGAGCAAGAAAAAAGTGTGTGTGTGTGTGTGTGTGTGTGTGTGTGTGTGAGAGAGAGAGAGAGAGAGAGAGAGAGAGAGAGAGAGATCTAGTTCCTAAAAGTTGTTCTTTGACCTGTACGTACATGCTGTGGTGCACCTGTATGCACATACACACATGAATACATAAAATTTTTAATGACTTTAAGATGTAATTTACCAGAGAGAGGCAAGCAGAATGAGGAGGGAAATGGGAAGGGAGTTAAGAACAAAGTATAGAGATACATATGCATAAAAATACCATATGAAACCCATTACTTTGTATCCTAATCTAAAAACACTAAGGAGGAAAAAAAGGTGATTTACAAAAAACAAAATATATATGTTTAAATATATAGTGAGCACTGACAATGTAGACAGCTCTATAAACCACCATTTTAATGCTATTTAGATTTTATAAGCCCTAAAAGTTCCTCTGCGCCCCTCTTGACTGTCACCCCCTTTCTACCACCATGCAGACGTTGCTCTTTGAACTGATTTCTATCACTTTCAACTGTGCCTCTTCTGGAGCTTTGTACAAATAGAATCATAGAGCAGCTACTTGACCACATGTTTTCTCTCACTTGGCCTACATTTGCTACTCATACATGGTTTTGTTTATCAGTAATTTGATATTATTATTGTATAATATTTCATTATGAAAATGACTTAATTTATAGGTCCATTAACACAGGGAGGTTAGTTCCAGGCTTTGGCTGTTTTAAATAATGTTTATCCATAAACTTTTTCGGGGGCATGTGTTTGATTTTGCTTAGGCAAATACAAGAAAACAACTATACCGTAATGCAATTTTTTTCTCTCCCCTTTACTTCTACCCACATGCGACCCCACTAACAGCATCATAGTATTTGTTTTGATTACCAGCTATCTTTTAAGGAAAGCACAGAAAGAAAATGTCAGTCACATGCAACCACATGGTCATTATTTTTTGATGCTCTTCCCTCTTGTCTACGCATCGGATTTCCATGTCTTCACTGCCACTCTGCTGAACAGAGGCCTTCAGCCTTTCTTTTCCTTTTAAGATCTTTATTTATTCATCTTATGTGTTGTGTGAGAGAGAAATTGTCATGTATGTGCAGGTTCTAGCAGAGGCCAGAGGAGGGCATTAGATCCCCTAGAGCTGGAGTTACAAGTGGTTGTGAGCTGCCATGTGCGTCCTGAGAATTGACTCAGGTCCTCTGAAATGGCAGCTAATGCTCTTAGCCAGAGTCATCTCTCAAGCACCAATGAATACTGTTTTAGATTTATGTATATGAGTATGAATGTTTGCTTGCATGTATATATGTACCACATACATGCCTGGTACTCACAGACGTGAGAACAGATGTCAGGCCCTCTTCTGGAGCTGGAGTTACAAATAGCTGCCATGTAGGTGTTAGGTGTTAGGAACTGAACCTGAATCCTCTGGGAAAATAACAAATAATCTTAACTGTTGAGCCATCTCTCCAGTCCCTTGAACACTTTAATAGTTGTTTTAAAGTAGTTGACTGCTAAATCTAACATGTATGTTATGCCAGAGTCAGTCTCTATTAAACTCCTCTTCCTCTTCACCCTCTTCCTCCTCTTTCTGGCAGATCCTTACTGTGTAGCCCAGGATGGTCTAATGATCTTCTTATCTTCCTATCTCACCTTCCTGAAGGTTGCAATTACAGGCATGTGCTACCATGCCTAGCTCATTGCTGATGCTGTTGCTTCTGCTTCTCCTCCTCCTCCTCTTCCTCTTCCTCTTCTTCCTCCTTCTTCTCATGTAATCATTCTTTAAATTTTGTAGGAAGCATTTTGGTGACTGTCACCTAAAGACACCGTTTCACAGCAGCAACTCTAACATCCACCCCCCTTCATGTTGTTTGCAGTCTTTTCAGTCTTACCACACCTGCCTTTATTCCACTCCTTCCACTGTCTACTAACATCTTAATTATATTTAAATTCATCATAATGGCCAAAATATAGTTGAAAGGAATGATAGATTTAGAACAAAATAGAATTGGATTTTAATAATAATTCTGATATTTAGAAGCTAGGGCATTTCAACCAAGCTATGAAATGTATCCATTTCCTTTTTTGAGCTTTATTATTGTGTGTGTGTCTGTGAGTCTGTGAGTGTGTCTCTGTGTGTGTGTGTCTGTGTCTGTGTCTTTGTGTGTGAGTATGGGCACCCCACGGAGGTCAGCAGAGGGCATCATTTCTTCTGGAGTTGTAGTTACAAATGGTTGCAGGCTGCCCAGTGTGGGTGCTGAGAACTGACTCCAGGTCCTCTGTCAGAGCAGCAGGAGCTCCTAACCACAGAGCCACCTCTCTAGCTCCCTGACATTCTCCTTACTGTTAACTTATTCCTTTTTAAAATCATCATTTTGGCCATTCAAGATTCCTCTGTCGTGAAGTCAAGACTCTCAGGACTCAAAGGGAGGGACCTTAGATGAAACGCCCTACAGTGGGGAGAGGGAACTTGTAAAGCCTACCTCCAGCAGAAAGACAGGACATCAGTTGAGAGAGGGGGTTGCTATCCCATAGTCAAAACTCTGACCCATAATTGTTCCTGTCTGAAAGAACTGCAGGGATGGAAATGGAGACGAGCCTGAAGAAAAAAAAGCAGGTCTCTGACAGGCCCAATGTGGGATCCAGATCAAGGGATTCCTGAGGCCTGACACTATTACTGATGCTGTGGTGTGTTTACAGACAGGGACCTATCAAAACTGCCCTCCAAAATACCCAATAAGCAGCTAAAAGAGTCAGATGTAAATATTTACACCCAACCAATGGAGAGAAGCTGCTGACCCCTGTGGCTGAATTAGGGAAAAGCTGGAAGAAGCTGAGGAGGAGGGTGACCCTGTAGGAGGACCAGCAGTCTCAGTTAACCTGGGACCCCTTGAGAACTCTCAGTCACTGGACCACCAACCAGGCAGCACACACCAACTGATATGAGGCCCCCAACACATACACAGCAGAGGTCTGCCAGGTCTGAGTTCAGTCAGAGAAGATGCACCTAACTCTCAAGAGACTGGAGGCCACAGGGAGTGGAGAGGTCTGATTGGGTGGGGGTGGGAGGCGGGGACATCCTCGTGGCAAAGGGGGGATGCAAGGAGGTATGGGATGTGGAAAGTCAGAGGGTGGGCCAGGAGGGAGATAAAATAAGGAGTGTAAAAAAAAGATTAAATAAAATTAAAATAAATAGCTAAAATCATCCTCATTTTACAAAAGTCTCCCCCACCCCCACATCTGAGGCTGGAGAGGTAGTGCAGTGGTTAAGAGCACTGGCTGCTCTTCCAGAGGACCCAGGCTCTATTTCTAGCATTCACATGACAGCTCACAATAGTCTGTAACTCTAGTTCCAGGGGATCTGATGCTTTTTTTCTAGCTTTTATGGGCACCAGGCATACATGTGGTATATATACATACATTCAGGAATCTGTTCATACATATAAAATTAAATGCATATATATACATACATACATACATACATACAAAATAGTCATCTTTCTGTGCTTTTATAAACATTAAGGATATCATAAAACATGAAAGAGATAGTAAATTTTAGCTCTCCATTTTTTTTCTCCATTTTTAAAAGTATTAATACACCTGGTTCAAGTTTTCTACATGCCACAACAGACTTTACTATATGACCTGACAAGTCACCCAGTACTTCAGCCCACTGACATCCTTGACTCCAACAGTTTGTGCTTTAGTTCTGCTTATTCTTATGCCATATGTGGAACCTGCTATCTGCAGGTAGCATACTTTGGTCAGTTTTCCCCTTTCTTTCTGTTATCTCTTCTTCTATAAATACTTATTGGGAAAAAGAATACAAATATTTAGTTCTTTCTACCACAGATTCATGTGCTCATGTAGCTCAAAATGTGACAAAAAGACAAACGTGTATGCAACCATAAAATCAGGCTGTTATCAATACACAGCTTAGGATGGATATCTAACCCAGCCTGGGGGCTTAGGCTTCTTGGGGTGCTGCTGTCTGTGATAGCAATAATAGGATTTTTGCCAAATGAGTCGAGGCAAGGGAACAGAAGGCAGCATCTTCAGAGGCTGCTTGAGTCCAGTGAGAGCAGAGTGTAGAAACCCAGAGAATGCCTGGTCACAGGTTTTGCACTGGATATGTCACTGTTCCAGGCATTATCTACCTCTAAACCAAGAAGCCTGTCCAAAGACATGCATGATATTTAGAAGACAGAATTGATAGTATTAGACTAGACATTAATCAAAGAGGAAGAGACATCAACAAGAGTCTTGTCTTGGGGGGCAGCAGGATGGCTTAGTAGGTAAGGACACTTAGAACCAAGCCTGGTAACATGAGTTCAGTCACTACCTCCACCCCCATGGTAGAAGAGAACTCCCTCAAGTTTCTCCTCTCGGCTCCATACGCATAACATTGGCATGCCCTGCCTCATGCACATACATACACAGTAAATGTTTTTAAAATTTTTTTAAAAGAATTATAGCTTTTGTGGGGTCCCAGATGGAGGAGTTGGAGAAGAGACTGAAGGAACTGAGGGAGTTTGCCGCCCAATGGGGAGGGAGCAACAGGGTCAACTGGTCAGTGGGAGTAGAGGCTCTTAGACCTGGGAATGTTAGATGCCCCAGTATAGGGGAATGCCAGGGAGGGAAGAGGGGAGTGGGTGGGTGGTTAGGGGAATACCCTCATAGAGGCAGGGGGAGAGGGGATGGGATAGGGGGCTTCCAAAGGGGAGACCTGGAAAGGGGAAAACATTTGAAATGTAAATAAAGTATTAAATTTAAAAAAATGACTAAAAAAAAAAAGAAAAGAAAAAATAAATAAAATAAATGTAAAAAAAAAAGAGTTATAGCTTAAGTGGCCAGTCGGATGGTGGAAACTGTTATTTAGAGACACAGGAGCAATTTGGGAGGGCATGATGAAACCAGGGCTGGATATGAGGGCCCAATGAGCTCTCGAGGTAGAGATGTACAATAGGTAGTTGGATAAATAGGTCTGGGTTTAAGAGATGTCTGATTTAGAGATAGAAATTATCAGTCAAAGCAAAGAGATTGTGGGTGAAGCTTTGAGAGAACATGTACAATGAGACAATAATTTATTTAACATCATTTTGCTCTGCAGGCCTATTTTGATTCAATGAATATTGCCATGGATTTAGTATGAGATGACAGTAGCTTTCCCTTCATTTCCCCTCCCATCTCCTCACCAAAAGCAGCCAGGTGCAGATCTTCCATCAGGAAAAGGATGGAGCCTTTGGAGTCCTGGTAATGCCCAAGAAATGAGCTGGCTTGTGTTTGGCCATGGAGTCCTCTGCTCAGCAGGTGACGAAGGTGAGTAGAATTTAAGGCAGGGTGAATGGGACTGTGAATGATAGGGTAATTTGGCTCCACCAGCACCTCCACAAAAGCTGACTTCCCTGTTGCTATCTCTCCAGCAAGCATCACTGGTTGTCCATTTGACAGAAGCAAGTCTACCACATACAAAAGCTGTTCAGTCTGCAGGAAAGGAACAGGGCTTAGAATGACAGCTCTAGATAGGACAACAATCAAGCACAAAATTAGATCTAGGGAACTTGTTAAAGCCATACTTAAGGAACAGGTTGTGTGTTCTTGTAATTGTAGAACTATCAGGAGTATGGGCACAGGTGGATCTTGGGAAGATTTCAAATATTGGCTACCCTCTAGCATAGTTTCTTAATTTTCTAATCTGTTCTCATTTCTTTTTTTTTTCTTTCTTGAATATTTTCTTTATTTACATTTCAAATGTTATCCCCTGTATTGGCTGATTTTTTGTGTCAACTTGACACAAGCTGGACTTATCACAGAGAAAGGAGTTTCAGTTGAGAAAATGCCTCCATGAGATCCAGCGGTAAGGCATTTTCTCAGTTAGTGATCAAAGTGGGAGAGCCCCTTGTGGGTGGTACCATCTGTGCGCTGGTAGTCTTGGGCTCTATAAGAAAGCCAGCTGAGCAAGCCAGGAGAAGCAAGCCAGTAAGTAACATCCCTCCATGGCCTCTGCATCAGCTCCTGCTTCCTGACCTGCTTGAGTTCCAGTCCTGACTTCCTTTCATGATGAACAGCAGCATGGAGGCATAAGCTGAATAAACCCTTTCCTCCCCAACTTGCATCTTGGTCATGATGTTTGTGCAGGAATAGAAACCCTGACTAAGTCATCCCCTTTCCTGGTTTCCCGCCATCCCGGAAACCCCCTATCCTATCCCCCTCCCCCTGCTTCTGTGAGGGTGTTCCCCTACCCACCTACCCATTCCCGCCTCCCCGCCCTCGATTACCCTACACTGGGGCATATATTGAGCCTTCATAGGACCAAGGACCTCTCCTCCCATTGATACCTGACAAGGCCATCCTCTGCTATATATGCAGTCTAGCATAGTTTATTAAGCCTCAATCCAAAGTAATTTCTGTCTTCATACCTGAGAAGAGGGCTGGAAAGAACCCAGACTTCCTTTGACACGGGTGCTGAGATACTGGCCAGTGAAGGGGACCAGTGTCCCATCTTCAAGGTTTACATATAGATCAAACACCAAGGCTGAAGGAGGTGGCTCAGGGTAGTCAGACAGGGAACTAAAAATAGAGTTCTTCATAAAGTCATCAAAGAGAGGCCAATGTCTGCTCGGAGGACACACAGGTAAAACACAGTCAGAAAAGTTCCATCTATGGCATTCATATGCTCCACCTTGTCCCCACTGTAACATCCCATGAGTTTTAGTTCCCATGGGTCAGTCTCTCTCAGCACTTTGTATGCCATACCTCCCGTTCTCATGGTACCTGGAGGGAAGGTGGGCTCCAAAGCCCCAGATTATGGCAAAAAGAAAGCCACTGATAGCCAGCAAATGTCTCCTCTGCTTTTTAGTCACACTGACATGGTCAGACTGGACCCTGATTGTTGAAGATTTGAAGTTTGTATCACTGCCACTAAAGTCTTCTGCAATGGCCAAGGTCAGAATAGGAATCCATATAGGGAAAAGATGGAGGGGAGAAAGAGGTTGGCTACATTACTTCTCTTTGCCTTTAGTTCCCTGGAGCAGTTTCACTAAGGAGCCCATGCTTGTGGCTCATGTATCACCCAGTTACCCTTAAGATCCCAGCTCTCCCAAAAGCCAACCTTTTTACCTTCCTACCTTTGATGTGTAACTTCTCTTCCTCCAATAAGTGTAGATGGGGGTCAAGTAGAGCACGAAAGATGCGGACTAGGCTGGTGACTTCTGCCACACCTGGGCAGACAGCCTGATGACCATGTACCTGTAGCTGAGAACTGGCACCTATTCGGGTAAGGAATCGGAGCACTAAAGGCACTAGCATTTCAGATAAGTGGTTGAGCTCAGTGATGGTCTCTTGCTGTAGGTGGTATTCATGTGGCAGAGATGCCATCAGGACACTAAGCATGGACCGCCAAGTCTGTTCCCCACTACACCAGACAAGAGCACACTGGCCTAACACTGTAGGAGACATGCCTGCTGCCTCTGCAACCTCTATCAAGAAAAAGGTACCTGGGGGTCGTGCTATCTGTTGACCATTTGGGAGACTCAGCTGGGGAGGGTTAGTCAGGAGACAAGTGACAGAGTCAATCCATGCATGATTAGGGGCCCCATCACATATTATCCATTGCTGGATCCCCGTGAATTCCTCTGATGGCTCTTCTGAACCCACACTCTTACAATAAGGGGCAGCATGAAGGAGCTTAGGAAAGATGCCATAGTGCCAGGAGGGACCTTCTGACCACCCTAGGTATTCTTGGGAGTTGAGCACACTAGGATATAGGTGGACAATTTCCACAGATTGAAAACCCTTGTTTGAGGTGTGTTCCATGGCTGCCAGCCGATTCTGAATCTTAAATAAGCTCTTCCAACAAGTGCTCTTGCCACTGCCTGCAGGGCCCAGGAGCAGAATGCCAGAGGCCCGGCTCAGGGCCTGACTGAGCTGCTCCAGGGATGTCAATGTGTTAGAGGTGGGAAACAGGCCTAACTGCTGGAGTTCTTCTACCACTACTGATTTCATCAGTCTATGGGACACAGGCTCTGCCAGCACATGGCTAGCATTAGGAAAAATCCCACAGAGCAGTTCTTGGAGCTTTTGTAGGCGGAGCCCATCAAGAATGCTGAACAGTGGTGAATGCAACAGTGCACGCAGTAGGGCAGCCTCCTCAAAGGCAACTAGGTTATGAGGCTTCTTGAGGTTGTCTTCTTCTTCAGATGTATTTAGTGTCTGTATTGTGTGTTCCAGTACCTGCTTGAGCAGTGGCAAGCGGCAGGGCAAGTTCCCAGACACCAGCTCACGTTCTAGGGAAAATAATTTGGATAGGCGAGTAGCCATTCGGGAGGCATCCCGTACTCCTGCTCCCAGCAGGTTCAGCTCTGCCACTCGCTGCAGGTCGGGCAGTGCCAATGCCACAGGACGCAGTAGCAGATGTAGATTGGCAGGCACATCAGGACTCAGGGAATGAAATGTCAGGAAACAGCCAAAGCCAAGACGCATGGACACTTGATGCTTCTCAAAGAAACCAGCACCAAGGAGTAGGGGGTTAGTAGGGTTTATGGTACTGATGTTTTTGGAAGCTTTCTGATATAGTGGGGCATAAAGATGGTGCAGTTCATCCAGACGCTGGCCCAGGGCAGAGAGCAGGCTAGAAGGTAGCTGGCTAACATCCTCTAAGAGCACCCAGGCCCCGCCCTGAAGGGCACCATTCAGGTAATTGCTCAGACATCGGAACTCTATCTGGGGCAAGCAGGGCATTATTACCAGCTGGCGGCCTAGGGTCCATGCCAGGCTATTCACAGTTTCTCCCTTGCCCAGACCATTCCTGCCCAGTAGGGCCCCATAGGCCACCTCATTCAAGGCCAATAAGAGAATAAATACTTGACGCTCATGCATTAGGCTAGGTAGAGGCCCCAGTTTGGGCCCCATGTACTCATAATTGTACATGAAGGACCGGCCGAGCACATCTATCCAGCATGCAGCTGGTGACACAGAGGGCTCAGTAGATGCAATAGTCGTAAGACACTGCAGAGGGCTTTTGAGGTTCAAGTGAGATGAACCCAGGTGATACTTAAGCTGGCGGACCCAGTGAAAGTCTGTCAGATCACTGACCTGGTTCTTCTCCAGGAGTTGTGCTATATCCCTGTGAGTCACTGCCTTGACCAGCAAGTTACTGAATAGACTAGTCTGGCGAATAGAAGGCAGAGGTTGCTCACCCTGAGAGTTCCTCTGAGATCGTATAAATTGCACCAGTACCTCAAGATTGTGTACATGTATGGAACTCATGTGCATAATCCTTGACTCAAGCAGAGCTTCCTCCATTTCAGCTCGCCACACTACCTCCTCTGCCACCAGTATGCACTGCCATGGAAAAACTTGAACTGCATCTAGCCAGTGCTGGACATACAGTCGCATGGGCACCTGTCTTTGTTGAGGCATTGCCTTCAATGCCTTAATGAAGGATGGGCCATGAGCAAGGCGGGTGGCCACACAGCTCTGCAGCAGGTTCACTATTACAAACCGCAGACACGTCTCCAAAGAGGCTAGCCACTTAGGAAGATCTGGATGTAAAGGAAGGGGCTCTTGAAGCTTTACTTCCTCTCCACATGCCCCTAGCACAGCAATTGTCTCCACAGTCTCTGAACTTGAGCTTGAATCTTGGTTATTATTTTTCTTATCAGTTGATTTTGACTTGAAGTTCACAGCTTTAATGTAAGGAAAACAGCGTTGTGCCCATGGCTGAGCCTCACAGGTATCTAGAGGGGCAGCCAGCAGAGCCACCAGTTCACTGTCACTGAGGAAGAAAAGGCGGGGGAAGTTGGCACATACCCCATAGAGGACATCCTCCAGAGCCATGATGATGGCCTCCAGCTCGCCTGATCCTGCTTTCAGTAGATGCTGTAGATGTTGGCCTTGGAAGTAAGGGCTTCTCTTGGTATTGGGCACTATAAGTGACAGAACCATTGGGTCAGCCACAGAGATGCGCATTAGAGTCCGATACTGATCATCCATGACCTTGAAACGAGCATTCTGTGGTAAGAAAGGTGGTAAGTGAGGAGGAAGGTGACAGATCCACTCTCATACAGAGCCCTGATACTCAGGAGAGCTTGCCCAGTCTGATTTAATTCCCTCCCCTACCAGCTCAGCAGTAGGAAACTCGATCTTCATTTCATGTAGAACTTTATTCAGAAAAATCCACTTCTGCTGGAAAGCCACCCACACCTCCAGCAGAGCACCTGTGGTAAGCAGTTAGAGAAATCTTTGAGAGAGATTCTACGGTTCTAATACCTTTGAGAGGGTCCAGCATACATCTGACCTCTCCAGTGACCCATTAGCCCAACAGAAACAAGCTGCTCAGCAGAACCCAAGGACCTTATTAGAGGAAGTAAAACATTTACTAGAAATAAAGACCTGGTCTCACTGAACCAAGAAGGAACCTTGGGAGTCCTGTCTTAGCAAAATACTTCCTCTGCCTTCCCAGATTCTCATGTGACCTTGGGAAAGTTTCTTACATGTTCTATTTAATGCTCAGCTGCCATCCTCTGGGACAGTCTACATCATGTTGCACCCATCCACCCAACTCAAGCCTTGTACTCACCCAGGCCATACATGATGGACACCCACTCTAAAGCTATTTTATGCAACTCTCCTGACTTTTGGATGGCTAGGATCTTGAATAGTGCCTGGAGACTGTTCTGGATGGCATCTTGCAGGCTGCTGTAGTCTAAGGAAGAAAAAGATGCACTGTCAAAGTTCAGCTAAGCTGGTATTATTCCATGTGAGTCAAGGAAAAGAGTACATCTTGACCTTCTAGGGGAGGCAATTACTTCAATATACTTTCTATCTTCAGAGATTACATCAGCCCATGGGGATGATATGGTAGAGAACTGATATCTTAAAACAGGCACTATGGGCAGACTCTAACCAGCTGATTTTTCCTGCTAGCTATTGTCATTCTTGTCTAGTTCTATAGACATTCTTTAAGGCATCAGAGCCTTCATCCTAGAAAGAGGCCTCATAGATCTAAAACCCTACACGGGATGCATTCAACATGAGTGCCCATTCTGAGATGACTGAGATCCTGGTAGAAAAGTTGAGACCAAATGTTTTTCTCATGATTTTAGCACTTAGTTCCTTGCTGCCACTTAAAGAGTCCCACAACTTTTGTGAGACCAAGCCTGAGTAAAGCAGAGACAGTACCTGGGTTAACAATAGTATGGAGAAAGATTGGTTTGGATAGATGAAGAACTCTCTAAATAAATAACCACATTTGAAAGAAAACACTCAGTATCCTCATCTCAGAGTGTTTCTAGAGAAAACAATATTGGAATAGTTTGGGTCCTCTGTTTTATCTCCCTTTAAAAGACCCCTTAGTGCTTGTCTAAGGAATATGGAGGGGACCACAACTCCCTAGAGCTACCTGAAAACTCCTGTGTCATATCTCCTTTATACTCCAGACCTCTGATTCTCATCTGACTTTGGAAAGGTTAAAGAGGTTGTGTGAAGTCTTAACCTAGCTATGTCTGCCAACATATTATATACTTAAAAAGAAACATCCCTTGGGGGATATTTCAGATGTTGAACTGTCCTTTTCATATATGTCCTTGCTTTTATTTTGCTAAGAATCTAAAGCAGGGAATAGTATCACCCCTATAAGAACATGTCTTCTTTGTGTAAGAGTTAAATACACAAGGTTTCGTCATTTTGAGCTCTTTCAAAGAAGTGAAGTCACTAGTTTCATGGTGCATGGCAACCACAAAATGGGTCCTTGATTAATACACCCAGAGCCGATGCAGAAGCCTAGTACAGAGAAAGGAGAAAACCCATAGGGAAAAATTCAAGTGCACAATACTCTGTGTGAATTGGAGCCAGAGGGAAAGCTGGACAGAAAGTAGGCTAAGAACTATGAACTCTAGTGAAGATTGGAGGAGTCCACTTGGTACCTGAAGTTATACTTAGAGGTAGCCTAAGAACCAAACTATCTATAGTTTGTACTCCACTAGTTTTTAAAATTATTTTAGTAGCAGAGGAACCTAAGAGTGATACAGGAAAGTAGGATAGGACAAAGAGAAGCAGATTGACAAAGTGTGGAACCAGGGTCAAACACAAACAAACAGATCAAAGATCAACATATGTGCTCATGTCAAAAGTGGAAAGAGATGGCCACTGAATCATGATCTGAGTATTAGCTACAGATGTCTGCTCTTATTATGTTTCAGTCAATCCTGAACATGATTAATTCTAAAGAAGAGAGATGTGAACAAGAAGTCCCTGGTAAAATAGAAAGAAAAGGTATTCCAATCCAAATTCTGCACATAGAAGCATAAGGATTCCTACTATACTAGAAAAGCCACCTCCTCCTCCTCCTATGACAAATTAGCACTGCCTACACATTTTACCCAGATAGACTCCTAAGTAGCCCAAATGCATCTACTCTTCTCATTTGCACTGCTACTGTCATGGCGTCTGCCACTTTTGTTTGTCACTTGGGTTACACCAGCTGTCTCTCATCTGTTTCTTTGCCTCTTAACTCTTAGTATTGAACTAAAATCTGACTTTATCACTTCCCTACAACAAAACAATCTCCATAATTTAAATGTTACTGAATACATTATTTTGCTTGATCTCAGCTTTCTAACTTCATGTGCCCATTTCCTGTCTCTAGTCTCAGTGAATTTGAAGGTCCTCTATATCATAGATATACTGACTGTGTAAAGTTTTGTTGCTATGATGAATTGTCTGGCATACACAACTAAGGGGAAAGAGATTTATTTTAGTTCATCATCTCAGAGGTTTTGCCAATCATGGTGGGGAGGGTAAACACAGCAGCTTACATCATGATAGCCAAGAAACAGCAAAAAGAGGAAATGAGAAGAGTCGAGGCAAGAAGTGGCTCTCAAGGACACATTGCCAATCAACTACTTCCTTAATTAGGTCTCATCCCCCACTTTCTACCATCCAACAAAGCCATTGCACTATGAATTTATCAAGGGATTAAATCAAGGGATACAATCACTTCCCAAAAGCCTATCAGCTGTCTAACTCTTAATACATGAGCCTGTAAGATAAACTGCATATTCAGACCACTAAGGTACTGTCTAATGATTGAAATTCAACCCAACATCATAAATATCAAGCTATTCTTTAGAAGATTCCAGCATTTTTGCTCCAAATTAAAGCATATGCTTGATTAAATGCAAATTAAGTGAGTGTGCTTGAAAACCTATTTGTGTGAATTATATCACAATTTTAATTAAATAATCTAATCTAACAGAGTAATAACTACTGGGTTATGTATGAGAAAATGTTTCTAAGGAAACCACAGAAGGCTTAGGTGGAGGTGAGTTGATAAAAAGCTCTTGCTCTTAGAACAGAATGTTAGCATGTAAATGTGCATGCATCTGTTTTAGCTAAAATAAAAATCTCAAGTCCTGTTTACCTACTTATCATGATTACATATTTAATGAACATTTTGGATTCACTGGTTTGATACCAATTATGTTCAATAAGAGAATTTCTCCACTACTAGCAATTCCCACACATCTTCTTGGATGCTTTTTGTCATAGTTAGCTTCAGTTCTCAACTTGACACATCTGGAAGAAGGAAGTTCAATTGAGGAATTACCTTAATCTGTGGGCATGTCTGTGGCCATTTTCTTGATTGCTAATTGATGTAGGAAGGCTCAGCCTACTATGGACAGCACCATACCAAGGCAGGTGGGCCTTAGCTATCTATCTAAGTGAGAAAGCCAGAGGAGCAAGCCAGTAACAATCTTTCGTTTGTGGTCTTGGCTTCAGTTCCTGTCCCTAGATGCCTACCTTGAGTTCCAGCCTTGGTTTCCCTTGATGATAGAATAATCCCTTGATTATTCTTTTTGATAAGCCAGATAAACCCTTTCTTCCCCCTAAGGTGTAAAAATGCTGTTCCCTATGTGGCATGCTTTTCTCACCTTGCAAGTCTGACAAACTCTCCTTCAAAAGTTAGCCTGAGGCTGCTAAGTTGTACATCTCTTAATATCTCTGGTTCTTTGAGCTGGTTTCCTCTTACCCACAGTCCTCAAAGTAGGCATAATGTTCTAGTGCACGGTGTAAAGATTATCCTTGTATTATTCAAATGCTGATTTCTCTGCCTCATACATGGTTGCAACCCTTATTCTGAGAATCTCTTATCTTAATGTTATGTACATTACTCCCCAATTATTCCCTGATTGGTCAATAAAGAAGCTAATCAACCCAGTGACTGAGCAGGGGAGAGAAAAGGGCTGGAAGGTGGGAGTTAAGAGAGGAAGTGGGAATTCGCAATGGAAAGAGACTCCAGAAGAGACCATGAGAAAACACCAGGAACCTAGAGATCCAGATCAGTATTCAATGCAAGTCTCATTGAGATTTTGACTGGGAGGTAGCCAGATTAATTTAGAGGATTAAGATAAAGTAATATTGCTCAATTCTTGTTTCCTTAAAGTTTGGTAAATAAATATAATAGTCCAGTCTCAATTATTTGGGAGCTAGCTGGGCTAAGAGGTAAGCTGCAGCAAACACTCATTTAAAAGCCGTTAACACCTCAGTATTGTGGTCTATCATCCATTTAAATGTATGGTATTGCCAGTTTCTCATTGGGGTGTAAGATAGGGATATATCTGTTTGACACGAAGGAGGCCCACTAATTTAATAAGAAAAAGAATAAAAGAAAGAGTGGCTTTTTTCTTCAACAAGGTGGCCAGTTGAAAGATATGCAGATCTTCCTGAAGATCCTGATGTGCAACACCATCATCACCCTCAAGGTTGAAACCAGTGACACCTTGACACCACGGAGATGGTAAAGGCCAAGATCCAAGACATGAAAGGTATTCCATCTAGCCAGGAGTGGCTAATATCACTGGCAAGCTTCTGGAGAATGGCCGCACCTGACTACAACATCCAGAGAGAGTACACCTTCCACCTGGTGCTATGCCTACATGGTGGCCTCATTGAGGCATCCTTTGCCCAGCTCATCCAGTATAAGTGTCACAGCCTGCTTCGAGTGCTATGCATGCCTGCAAGCCCAAGCTGTCAACTGCCACAAGTATAGCTACATCAACAACCTGTACCCCAAGAATGAGGCCAAATAAGGTGCGGGCCCTGCTTGGCCTGCGGGTCAGGTCCAATAGAGTTTTTTCTGTCAACTGGGAGAAAAAGAAAGAAAGAATGAAATGAAATGAAATGAAATGAATGGGAAAAGAATAAAATCAGCAGGGTAAAATCCAGAGGACAGAGCACTGATAGGTGAAGAGAAATAACAAGGAATTTTATAATAGATGTATTTGTTTTACATGTATAGGTGTGTGTGTGTGTGTGTGTCTGTCTGCCTGCCTGATGCCTGTGGAAGCCAGCAGAAGGCACTGGATTCCTGGACCGGAGTTACAGATGGTTGTGATGTATCATGTGCTGCTAGGAATTGAACCCAAGTCCTTCATAAGAGCAATAAGTGCTTTTAACTACTGAGCCATCTCTCCAGCCCCACAAGTAATTTCTTAGGTGTGACCAGATGGCTCAGCTAGTAAAAGGTGCCTGCCGCTAAATTAGGCCTGATGGCCTAATTTCGATGCTCTGGACCTACATGGTAGAAAGAGAAGTAACACCTGCAGGTTGTCTTTTGATTTCAGTATATCTACCGTAGCATGCAAAATCATCTTCTAGTACACCAGAAAAGGAACTTTGCTGAAGGAGCCAGACATTGAGTATAGGAAGGAGCTTGTGTGTAAAGAGTTGCTGCAAAGACTGAGATTATAAGAGAGCTTGGCAGGTACTATTTAACAACTTATGGATGCCTCAGGTTATCCTTAAGGGTGGGGACTGACTACAGGAGCCAACTTGACAGGAATTAGTAGATGAAAAGAACCAGTAGCTGGAGGCATTCATTGGATCGTAAAGCTGAGACTCACCTGAGAGGAGGAAGGTGCCACTATCCTTGCCCACTAACTCCCACTGGGGGCTTCGGAGTGCTGGCCTTTTGGAGCGCTCTGAGGTTGGGGGCTTGTAGGGTACATGAAGGATGAAGTTGAGCAGGCGCAGCTGGCGCCCCTCCCAGTACTGCTGCATGTGCTGTAGGATCTCTTGGGCATGAATTTGTTCCTTATCAAACTGCCAGACCTGGAAAAGGTATGTCTCAGAAACCAGAGCTAGCTAGTGGCTTGGGAAGGACAGCCTTAAAACTGGGCCCTGAGGATTCGGTCTGAGGCAGAACACAGGGGCCTGAAGCGTGGAAGTCTCAGAGATGAAGGAGGAGTGAGATCAGCAGGCTTCAGTGATATGCTGGCAGCAGCAGCAGCAGCAGCAGCAAACTATTAACACTTGGCCCACTATTTCTGCCCCCACTGAGCAACCTTCTGATGACTCCCACTGAGTAGACAATATCCTAGTCAGCCTGTGCCCCTTAGGGATCAAGTAAACATTGGCAGACATTTGTCAGTCTATGTGTCACAGCTTTGAGGTGGCCACTCACTTCCTTCCACCAGGGAAGCATTTAGTCAGATAAGGGTCTGGAACTGCCCATCAGATACTCATCTGCAGATGGATAGGGACTCTTCCTACTCTCCAGGACGTGACCCAGTCCCAACTTCCCTCTTACCTCCATGCCACCCACTGCCCCCATAGCCCCAGGGACTGCTTTATAGGCCTTGGCTGGCTTTAGTACACAGTTTTTTTTTTTTCATTCTACCTCTGCTCCTTCATGTGAGCCCCACCTGATTGATTCGGTCTGCGAATTCCAGCAGTGGACAATTGAGCAGCTGGCCCAGTGTAAGGAGATCCAAGCTTTGTAGACCACCTAGCCCTAACGCTGGAACAGAACAGACCAGTCAGAACAACACCCAGCACATGGCTAAACTGAGTTCATACCCCAGAGCTCATTTCTACCTTGGGCTCAAACCAGCTTAGACTGTAGTTCAAGATCAGGAGTACAACCCAGAGCCAAGAACCCAGAGCCTAAGGTCCAAGGCACAATTCAACCCCAAATCTGAGACTAATCCCCACTGGTTGAGAGAGCCCTGTGTTGTAATAAGCCAGCATAGAAAAGTGTTTTCCCTGGTTGAAATGAGTTTAGCATATGTGAAAAAGAGGAGGATGGAACAATGTGTCTAGCAGGAGCAGCAGGGAATTGCTCCAAACACTGTTTTCCCATCCCTCTCCCATCTCTAACCAAACACACCTCTCAAGAGGGATTGGGTATTAACTCCCTGCAGCTGGAGGCTGCCCAGTTTGGTAAGCAAGGGCAGGTAGGCGCGAAACTCCTCGAGCATGCGCATACAGCGTTGTAGCACAGGGCTTTGCTGCCCCAGGGCTGTGCTGAGCCTTACAGCCTCGGTCAGCCAGGCTTCAGTCTTCTCCCAGGCCATAGAAAGGTTGAACTGCGTAGAAAAGAGTTCATTGTCAGCCTGACACCCTCCCACCTCCACCTGCCAACTTAATGCCCCAGGCTCCCAGGAGGAAAGTCAGCACCTTGCTAAAAGCCATGCATTTCCACTCGCTGAAGTTTTCAGAGATGATCCGGTAAAGCCGCCAGATGCGCTGCTGCAGGACTATAGGACGGTTCCCACAAGCGGGCGGAGGCATGGGATGCTTATGCCCTGCGGAACATGGCTGGCTGAGACTTGGGTTGTTGGGGGGAATGGATCAATCAGAAGCCCATAATGAACAAAAATCAAGAAAAAAAGATGAGGAGTGCCTATGTAAATATCTCAGTTCAACAGTGGAAGTGGGGCCACCCAAAGAGCAATGATTTCAAAGAAAGGATTCTTAAGGAAACACCATAGTGGTAAACTAAAAGTGCTTCCTCTCTACACTACTCCCCCACTCAATCCTAGCCACAGTGGACTTGATTAGAGCTCAGATATATACCAGGTACACTCCCTGTTGCCAGAGCCTTTGACCTGCAGTTTACTTTTGTATGGGAACTCTTGCCACAGAGAACCACCGCTCACACCATCGCCAGTCCAACTCCAAGTGCTCACTGCAACAGTACTTTCTTCACGAGGCCTGTGCAGACTATCCCAGAAAGCATTGTTCTCTAACCGTCTGGAATTTTCTTTCAGACACCCATTCTCGTTCTGCTGTTCCCCCTACGTCGTTACCTATCACTTCTGATATGCTATGTAATTTAGTTATATTTAATAATTATTATTCATCATCTTTCTTCTCTAGCTGCAATATTGGTTCCATTACAAAAGATGGTTTGCCATTTGTTCATTGGTGTACCTAAAGCTCAGTACATAGGCACTAAGCAAACAAGTGTTGAATGAATGGTAAGTGGATGAACGCTCAGAAGTTGAGCATGGTTATTAAATCATCAGTATCTAAAGTACTAGAATTAGTTTTTACAAAACCTAGGATTAGGTGAAGAGTTGGGGACAAAAGGAAGTGCACACACTGCTGCGCAGCTCCCTGGGCCTAGCTCTGCATGGCCTGAGTCCTCTGCCCTGTTTTTCCACTGACAATCCAAACTCCTAACAGGAGGGGTTGAAATCTATGGTTGGCATCAGTTAGAATAGGGACTGAAGGCTTCTTGGTACTCTGGAAAAAAAAAAAGTTCCTGATGAAGGACGATTCTACAGTTCGAGAGCACCTCCTACCCCACCTAGCCCAGAGGCCCAGTTGACAGCTGACTAAGGAGCAACTCACAATGCACCCTTTCAAGAGGTAAGTGACTGCACTCGGGAAAAAAGCCCATGCAGAAGGGAACCAGCCTAGCTATACACCTGTAAAGAAAGCTGGTCTCAGATCAGCAGCTCTGTCCTGATCTCCTCCTGTGGAATAGTGAAACTCTCACTAGGCCTTTTTCTAGATATGTTGGCTGGAGGCAGTGGTCAGCAACAACATCAAGATCTTATCTCTACTTTTCTTATCTATGACCTGCTGCTTAGAATAGGACAACACTGACCAAGGCTACACACAAGTCACATTTTTACAATGAGTGTACACATTTCTTCTGAATCAGCATTCAACCCTGGCCCCATCACATTCTAATGAAACATTAAGCTGTATGCTTTCCCTACCAGACTATGACTTCCCTGTATCTACTAACATAACAGTTGAGACATATAACAAATGAGGCTTTTGTCCTCCAATATTTGTTTGTAAAAGAGACCAGGGGAAGTATAAGATTCCCAAGGCTTGCTTAGGATCACAGAAGACACAAGACCCCAAGTCCCAACCCTTATCTTAGTTGGAGGGTCCATCCCAGGGTCAAAGTGGAGACAGTGATGATCAGTACCAGTGAAGGTGTGGTAAGCATAGCATAGGGCATTGAAGTTATTGAGTGTGTTCAGAAACTGATGCTCCAAGGCACCAAGCTGTTGTTCAGTACTCCTCTGTTCTTGTGAAGGATCCATAAAAGGACCAGACAGTGCCTTCGATAGCAGGCCTTCCAGCTCTGCCAACGCTGCTGCCATCAGCTGCTGCAGCTTGGGCACAATGGCATGTCGCTTGCTGAGCAGGAATTCTGAAACCTGGCTTCTCTCAAATTGAAATGCCTCCCATAAATCCAGAAGCTGTGGGGCAAGCAGAGGATAGTTAAGATGTGGGTGTAGAGGAGGGAAGCCAGGAGAGATGAATGATTCCTTATATTGTTCTCTTACCGCGATGTCTAGAGTCTCATTCTCAACAATGAAAAGGACACAGTGGTTTCGGATGAGGTCATGGAGCGATCGGACATATTCCACTTGTTCCTCTAGCTGGCAGTATTGCTCATTGGCTTCATTCAGCTGCAGAGGTGACAGCATGAGACTAGCACCCTAACAATCCTGCTTACCTTTTTGGACTCACCCTCAAGAGGAAATCCCGTCTTCCAGAGTTGGCATCTAGAGGCTCCAAACCCAGCTCCAGCCTTTTGAGATTAGGAAGACTTTCTAGGATCAGACTTGCTTTTGACTCAGGTCTTAAAGGAAGTCTAGTTCTTATCTCCCAGACCTGATGACAGGACAATATGTCCCTCACAGACTAATTGTCCCAAGATACAAAGGCACATCTTTGAAAGCAGTGGTTCTCAACCTTCCTAAAGCTGTGATCCTTTAACACAGTTCCTCATGTTGTGGTGCTCCCCAACTGTAAAATTATTTTCATAGCTACTTCATAACTGTAATTCCACTGTTAAGAATCATAATATAAATATCTGATATGTGATCCCTGTGAAAGGGTTGTTTGACCCCTAAAGGTGGCCTGACCCACAGGTTGAGAACTAATGTCTTAAACCAAGATTATTTCTTGTTTCTTCGGGGTCTGCTCCTGATAAGAGGAAGCAGAGCACCACATAAACAGGACAAGAATCAGCGAGGGCAGATGACATAATGCAAGCATGACTTAAGATTGTCAAACCCCGTAAAGAACTCAACAAAAATCTACATTAGACTGTGCTGAGTCTTTGCGCAGGCCGGGCCCTGGATACATGAGGAAGAAAGGAAGAGGAGAGCTTACTTTCTGGGAGCACTGTGCAATGGCATGGATGTCTGAGTTGATGGTTTGGAAGACCCGCAAGAACTCTGTCAGTTCTGTCATCAACTGCTGATTACGGCTCCAGCATTCATTTTGCACCTGATCAAGAATATTCTTCCTCATGTTATTTAACTTGGATTCTGGAAATAAAAGAAGGTGGTGTTAGGGGATGCATAGAAGCAAGCATATAAAAATTAATATACAAGAGAGAATGGGCAAGACAGGACATTCCTCATAATATGACAATAGAAGTAAGCATATAGACACAAAGGGACAATCACAAGGGGTTCTCATAGTGCCATAAGTCCTCTGAACCGCCTGGAGCACCCAGCCCTGCAGAGTGAAGGGAAGTGGGCCCTGAGAAGGCTTGGGGAGGCCTCTGCAGAGGAGGGCATTGAATTGAATGCTCTGATAGTTCTAACACTCCAAGCAACATGCAAGTGTACATTCATGAATCCTTGTCTGTGTTTTTTTGGAGTCTTTCTTTCTTCTAGCAGAAGGAACACCAAGAAGAGGATTAAAGCTGCCTTTTTCTGTTTCTTTTTGTTTGGTTTGATTTTGGCTTTTTGAATACATGGTCTTACTCTCATGTTCTACCAACGCCAGCATATCTTTTGCTTTTGCAGATTTAAGAAAAGCAGTTGGGGTGGATATAGAGTTAGAAGATAATCTACCTTTAATAATAAGAACAAATTCATTGTCTCAGGAAACAGGAATAAGGAGGCTGTAGTGATGTCTCAGATGGGTAAAGGTACTTGCCAGCAAGCCTGACAACCTGAGCTCAATCCTCAGCACCCATATGGTGGAAGGAGAGAACTGACTCTCTTGAATGTCCTCTGACTTTGGCACCCACACACTCATGCTGGTGCACACATGCACCATGACATGTGAGTA
>JADRCH010000459.1:475416-547838 GCA_019843965.1 Rhynchomys soricoides
GATGCTGGGAACCAAACTCAGATCATGTGAAACAGCAGTGCACACACTTTACCACTAAGCTATCTCTCCAGCCCCACGTATAATTTTTTACAAAGAAGTCAGGAATAATATCCATATGATATAACTCACTGACTCTTAAGATCTCACTAGTTATAAAAGATATCACTATTTTAAATACTACTAAAAAGGAAAAAAATTAAACTCTGACATGCAGCAATGCTGTAAGAACTTCTCAAGTTTAGTTGTGTTAAAATAGGCATAGGATATCAAAATGCAATATAAAGATATTATATTCCACAAATCCAGTAGTGAGTACTCATTATATGCCAGACATTATTTCAAGTACTTCACATACATTAACTTGCTTGTCCCTCATAGGCTCCCTTTAAGTACATCCTGTTGTTTATACGTATTTTATAAATAAGTGCATAAAGTCTCAAAGAGGTTAACTGTACTTGGTCCACTTTAAGCAATGTAGAATAATGATTCATACTTAGAGAGCTTCGCTTTGCTCCATTAGTTCAGGTTACAAACATAATATAGAGTTAGACATGTATACATGTAGTCTGTGGCATACACATATATCATATATATATATAATATTATAATTTTATTTTATATACTGTAGTGGGTTGAACTGGTGTTGCTATATATTCAAATGCTACATACTGGCCCCCAATATCTGGCTGGCCCCAGATGAGAAGAACCTTACACACACCAAATGATATCATGTGATCTTGCTTCCCAAGTTACCTTAGGAGTCCTTATTTCCAACTCAGAAACTGCACCCAGGCCCAGTGGGATCAGTGTTCTGTTCACACACACACACACACACACACACACACACACACACACCAATAAAAAGCTAAAGCCTGTGGTTGGGTGGTAAATAGAGGTAGATAGGTTTTCAATTACCTGGCTTGGGGTTGCAAGTAGAGAGAGGAGAGGGAGAAGAGAGGAGACTAACAGAAGAGGAAGCCACCATGAGAGGAGATGGACCATGAGGCCAGGAGAAACAGCAAGCAACAAGGGACATATGGCTGGAATGTAAGTTAAAATAGCTCCAAACCTGCCCAGTCTAGGCTTACAGCTCATAAATAAAATACTTGGATTGTGTGTCTTTTATACCGGCTAGCTAGAATTTGTAATTCCTTTTACAATATGCTATATAATGTTATATAGAAAGTAAACCCACCTACCCCCTATTAGCATCTATGCAACTGATAGGTAGAATAGTGAGTTTGGAGGGCAAACAATTGAGATCCACTGTGAATGGCACTTTCAGAGACTTGGAAAGAAAACTAGGCACCAAGAGATGAATCTGATGCAACCTACCAAGAAGGAACTTTGGAAGAGCACCTGTGCTGAACAGAGCACCTCCCTTGGTGGTTTTGGCCACCAGGCCACTGAATGCTGCTGCTGTGGTACCAGGAAGACCATGTGGGAGTGCAGCAGTGCTGTCACATGACATGAAGGAGCAATGGTGTGATCTAGTGTTAGGGCTCCTTGCATTCAAGAGCTGGGTGGAGAGATGAACTGGAAAACGTTTGAGAGGTATCAAAAGGGAGAAGAAAGGGAAAGACTTAGTGATAAGTTGGGTGTGGGGTATTTCTACCTTTCTCTGTTCAAGTGAGTTTGGAAAGAAAAGGAGTAGAATTAACATCAAGGATGGTCAGCTAGAAGACTGAAGCAGAGAATAAGAGGAAATAAAAATGGCATTGTCTACGTCAGTCACTTCTAGAAGTAATTCAAAAATAAAGCAAAAAAAAAAATATTTGTTTTTCTTTCTATAATCCCATGTGACACATTAGCCTGCCTAGGTTACAAAGAAACCAAAGCTGAGTGGTCTTACATCACAAAGCAAGTGAGAAACAGAGCTAGGACACTAGGACACTGAACTCTGAATTTGAAGAGATCAGTGGATCCTGGAGTTTACAAACTAGAAAGAAAGACTCCTAGAGCAGTGCCAGATCAAAGGCTGCCCAAATCAGGGCCAGGAGAGAAAATGAACCAGTCCTGCCTTGCTAGAAGAAACCCCTGCCCACGAGATGGAAGCCTCAGTGGTCCATAAAAAACTCATGAGGTCTGTGCATTCATCTAGTAAGGAGCAATAGCTGGGATGGCTAGGCAGGCGAGTGCTATCAAAAGGCTCCCTCCTTCATAAAGAAAGCAGGCCTCTCTCTCTGTCTCTTCCTATCTCTCTCTGTCTCTCTCTGTGTCTCTGTGTGTGTGCGTGTCTGTCTATCTGTCTGTGTGATAAGTCCAATATTTACTCCTATAAATAGGTACTATGGTTCAGCCTGAATGAGGATCAAAACAGCCTCCATATTTCCTAAGGAAACAAAGCAATGGCTTCCTAATTTACCCCACCACAAGCCTCACTGAGGCCAGCTGGCTCATAGTCTAGGCACTTAGCTAGTACATAACAGCATGAGCCACACTTCCCGCAGGAAGTAAGAAAGGGTAAAGGGGAGAGGACAAAAAAGAGATTATAAGCCAGAGTTCTCAGATCCAGGACTATCAATAATTGGCCTTGACCTAGTAGAGTGTGACGTGACACAGGAAGGATTTGGGTGAGGGAGCAAGCCTCTAATCCCAACACTTGGGAGACAGAGGCAGGCAGAGCTTGAATTTCTAGGCCAGCCTGGTCTACAGAGTGAGCTCCAGGACAGTGAGAGAAACCCTGTTTAGAAAATACAACAACAACAACAAAATGAAACAAAAAAGAAAAGTAGATGGACTGAAGAGGGAACAGAGTGTTCTTAAGTCCCACTTTTTTATGGAATTTTGAGAAGAGGCCTCCTCAAATTGTTTCCTGTGTTGATAGTAAACAGTCACTGCATAGTAAAAATTGTAGTGTGCTGTACTGTGGCAGGAAGGAGATGAACCCAATATTTACAAGTCCTCCTGATCCCAAATGACCAGAGATACTACAGATATTGGAACACTGATCCCACTGGGCCTGGGTACAGTCTCTGTGACGGAAATAAGGAATCCTAAGGTAACGTAGAAGTGGTCAGCTAAGACAAGTGGCAAACCCAAGAGACAAGAAAATGACTTCATTAAACTCCCAAAGAGCTGCCACAGCAGTAGGAGTCATGGATGTGCTGATTCAGAAAAGGTCAGGGCTGGAGAAATGGCTCAAAGATTAAGAGAACTTGCTGTTCTTGTAGAGTACCAAAGTTTGTTTCCCAGCACCCATGTTGGACATGACACCAGCTCCATTGAATCCACCCATTGCACACCCTACACACCCTGCACACCATGCAACACACACACACACACACACACACACACACACACACACACACATTTAAACAGAAAGGGAAAAGTGCACACAGAATACACCCCAGCCACACCAGCCTGTGGTATAGCAACACCAGAATCATCAATGTCAAGAGGGCTAGGACTAGGCAAGGGAATGTTATACTCTGTGTAGATATTGTACAGCTCAGTGAGCTGCCAGGGTTCCTGTGGAAGCAAAATGGAGCAGAGAATACTTGAGAATAAAAAGCAGTGGTATTAAGAATTCTGAACTGACCAAATATTCAAAAAGACTGAGTTGAACCAGAGTGGCTACTGTCAGTGAGAAGAGTCCTCATTAACTGGGAAGAGTGTGCTCTTTTGCCACTGTCCACAGAAGTAGGACTGTAGCGTGAGGCAAGAGCAGAGAGGAACTTCTCATGCATGCAGATGGTGGTAGAAATTTTAGCACCATTACACTCAAGAAAGGGGCATCCTAGATTCCCAAGACTCTCTATGAAGAAATCCAAGCTCAGGCTAAGCTTCTTAGTTATATTTGGTTTGACCTTTCTTTACAAGAATAGAAATGTTTTCATTAACTAGAACATGATTCCTACTGAATACAGGGAATTCCAAACTGGAATCCAGGAAAGCCAAAAAGAGCCATACTTTTGATGGCAAAAAAAGAAGGGGCTAGGAGCTAGAGCTTTGGAAGGCTCCAAAGGTACAAAGAAGGACCTGAACCAAAGGTTCCCGGAGGATATTCTAGCCCCATGGTGACCCATGTGTATGGATGTAAGGAAGGAAGACATAGGGAAGACAAGAAGCACTTACCCAACTCTTGTTGAATATCACGGCCACTCAGGAGCAGCAACTTGCCTTTTGTCAGCAGCTCTACAGGCATATTGGAAACACGTTCCTGCCACTTCTTCAGCTGCCTTATCAGTTTTACATAATCATTGATAGGAGAGCCTCTCAGGTCCTCTAGCTTCTGAGAGTTCCAGGTTTTCAGGAACTCATAGATGCCTTCTACCCACTGGTGTTTATTGCAGAATTCCTGCACCTCCTGCCTCATGTCCTGTAGGCAAATAAGATGTGTAAAGCAGAAGTCAGCAGCTGTAATGACAGCTGGCAGCCAGCAGCCCATTCCTCAAACCTCTGCTCTCACCTCCAGGAGTGCCTGTTGTACAGCCAGCGCCTGTTGGATTCCAGCATTCTTGTCCAAGTCCTCCTGCACACGATCATAATCGGGGTGCAGATACTGACCCCGTAGCCGGTGCCCACGGACTTCCAGAACATCAGTAATTGCATGAGACTTCCAAGGCCACACGTATCCTACGTTCGGGCCACAGAAGAGGCGAACAGCATCACTGGGCCTTCCATTAAACTTGGGCATCAGGAATTCTGCATTTAAGTCCTGGTCTTTGTTGTCTAGTGGAACAGATGATATAGTAGTCCGTGAGCACTCTCTAAAGCTTACACAAACCTTTTCTCTATCATGAATGCACACATTCACCAAACACTATGCTCTTATTCCCTGCTTCTGAATGAGTCTATACATACATCATTAACATTAATTAACACAGTACAGCAAATCCATGGGAGGAGTGGGTCAGCCAGAACTCATATGCTGATAATAGAATTTGTCTAGTGTAAGCAGAAAAGGAAATTATTACAACTTATTAAGTGGGTTTCAAACTAATTAAGAGATGAGAAAAGCAAAAATACTATAGGCTGAATATCTAGGGTTTGGCTAACTGGCACATCTCCTAACAATATCTTCTCTGGCTCAGCTTCTCCTGGCTCAACTGTAACCAACTGTCTTCTTTAACCCTGCTCTGACCCTTGTCTCCTGGAACCTCCCTTCCTTTTCTCCAACTTAATTCTGAATTGAAAGCTCAGATGAATCTAATTGTCAGAACCTACATTACATAGGCTGTCTAGCGGCAAGGGGACTTTAGGAGTATTCTAGCCTCTACAGAACAGAGGAAGAGAGAGAGAAAAGGATGCATGTTGATTGAATATGCCAAGAAATTAACCTTGGGCCTGGCTTCTCCCAATAACATTTTAGGAACTGGTTAATTGCCAGTGTCAGTATTTTTGGTAAAAAGGCATATCAGCAGGAACAGCTGAGAACTCACATCTCAAAACTACAAGCAGGAGACAGAGAGCACACTAGGAAGGGTGGGAAACTTCTGAAGCCTCAAAGCCTGTCTGTATGACACTCCTTCAACAAGGCTACACTGTAGAATGGTTATTTTGTGTGCCTAGCCCTTTAAAGGATCCTGTGCCCTTCAGTATTGGTTGCCTCTTGAAAATTAGAGGGGAAAAAAGCCTGCAGAAGCTGAGACAGAGGAATAGGATTAGGGGTCAGCATCTGGCAGAAGAGGGAGGTTCCAGGAGACAGAGAGTAGGGTCATAGAGCAGGGTTAAAGAAAACAGTTGGTGACAGTTGAGCCAGAGAAGATATTATTAGGAGACAGTAAAGAACCTACCTGAAGTAGTGGAAAAGAGAAACATAAAATAAAAGCTATACCCTCAAAAAATCCAAAAAAAAAAATAAATAATAATAATTAAAAAAATAATTAAAAAACTAAAAGCTACACCACCCCTCCCCTTCCCTCCCAAATAGTTCTACCAACAGAGGAGCAAGTGTTCAAGCAGTGTTCAAGCATATGAGCCTATAGGAGTCATTCTCCTTCAAACCACCACACTGACACATGAAGTCTACATTCAAACTATACCCAGAAGGCAACTAATTCTCCCCACATCTACCATCATTTGACCAAACTCACCCAAGCCATGTCACTATTGTCTTTCACTGTCATTGCAGAGGATAGCTTAGAAATACGGACTCCGCTTGACTTACACTACACAAACACTCCACTGCTAACAACCTGGGATCCCCATGTGCACTGAAATGAAGTTGAAGGGTAGACTCCACTTCAAACAATGGAATAAGCTATTCCCCTTAGCAACTTCTTGGTAACTCCCCTTTTGTGGTTAGTTTCCATTCAGACATATTACAAAATATTTCTAGGAACCAGAGGCTCCTAGGGGTCCAATCCAGTGTGAATCAGTTTTGGATTCAGGCACAGTAATATGTTCAGAGCAAACTTTTAGGGCAAATCCTTTATTTACCATTTATGCCTATACATAATTGGGCATGCTTATAATCAAAATCAGATTCATCATAGGAAAGAACAGGCACAACAAAGTTAGGCTTGCATAACCCAAGCCTGTTGACTAAAACAAAGAAGTCAACCACACTACACCACTTAGCAACTAGCTCTTCCTCTTTGTAGACCCAACAAAAGAAGCCGCAAGCATGTGGCACTCTAGGCCAAGTGACCTGCTGCTCCCTTGCAGTGTGTCCTGTACTGTCTCTTTCACTAAAGTTTCTTGCTGCCTTGCCATTTGTGTGTGGTCTTTCAATTCTTTCAATAGCATGGCAAGAACCTGGAAACTCCTGGGCTTGAGAGAAAGGCCAGGAAACACTGCTGCAGCAATAACCTTTCAGTCTTTTCTTGCTTAATAATACTGTATAACCTATTCCACACAGAGACGATAACAATGGTAATGCCAGAAGGGATTCTATGATGATGACGGTAATAAAAACCATCTTGAAATCTCTGCAAATACTCACATGAAAATGACAAAGCAATTAGGAACTCAAATAGGTAATATTTTTAACAACTAGGGAAAATGCACGAGTCCCAAAATACCAGTGAGTGGGCCAAGCCAATCATAAACTCAAGATACCAGCATTTCTGAGTATATAAGACACCAATACTTTTTGCCACTTAACCTAAGCTTACTTTTTGAAAATATGTCACCTACAAGTGTGATCTATATGTATTTATCTACACAAAATACAGACTCCTTTCCAGAACCTTTTCCTTCTTGTGAATGATCCCCTAAAACTAACTTCATCTTTCATTCTTCTTCATGAAGACATACAGTTGGCTAGAAAATTAAAAGGTATCTAATGCTTTTAATGATTTTTTTTATTACAGTATTATTACCCTGAAGAAAGGTGATATTTCCAGGCATGCTGGCATATGCCTTTAATCCCAGCATTCAGGAGGCAGAGGCAGGTGGATCTCTGTGAGTTCAAGGCCAGCCTAGTATATAAATTGAGTTCCAGGAGGGCCAGGGTTGTTACACAGAAAGACCCTATCTTGAAATACCAAGAAGAAAAAAAAAAGTGATATCAAGATGTATTTTCTTTCTGATGGTTGACAGAGTTTAGATTAGTGAGCACAACTCACTTTAGACTCTCCTACTTTCCAATAGGCATGAACAGTACCCAACTTAGAGCTGCCCTATTACATCCAAGATCTGATCTGTACTGGCTGAGTCTCTTGTCTACTTCCTATGCCGTTTGCAGTCTACATGTGCCCCTCCCCTCCATTCGGACTTCCTATCCTGTCTCCGCCCCTTTAAATACCTTCAGAATACAGGGGATCTCTGGAGGTCCTCAGGTCTGTGGACTGAATTACCTTCAAGTCAGGAGACAGGGAGGGAACAGAAATAGAAAAGCAATAAGGTTATAAGCAGGCTGAGGACTTCAGGTTCCATAGAGGATAGGACTAGGAATTCCAAGAGCCCACCCTCTGCCCAAGTTCAAAACCTTTAGAGCAGAGGTCTTGACAGACTGCAGACTCTTACTGAGACTCTGGATTATAGACTCAACACAGGGCATAGGAGACAACTGGCCATTGTCATCAAAGACCAGCTGTGATAAGAGAAAGGGGTTTTGCCTTGGGGCCTGTAAAAGAAGGAGTGGTTGTAGGGTCAGATGAAAGTGCACACCCCGACCCCATATGGTCTGGTCTCTGACTGCCTTCCCACCCCACTACCACCTCACTTGCAGAGTATTGGCTATAAAGGAAGATATTTCATCTTCTAAGATGGAAACAAGGTTCTGACAAATCATGTAGTCAATCAGGCGGGCAAACTTTCCCAGCTTCAACAACCATGTTTCTGCTTGCTTCAGCTTCTTCTCCAGATGTCTGCACAGCATCCTCTGAAGATATATAGAGCCTTGGCCTTTCCTGATCCGGTTCCAGTTTTGCACTCGCTCCTGCAGGCCCTGTTGCATTTGATATGTGTCTTCATGAATCTTTTGGAGTAGAAAGGAGAAACACTGAACATAAAGCATGGGAAGTGAAGCAGCTACTCTCTGGTCCCTGCAAACCAGGAGGCCTTGGTGTCTAGAACCTAGAACCTAGACAAGCATGTGCAAGGCTCCTTTTTAGTAGAGATTGACTCCATACACTTTTAAATGACTTGAGAAGACACATAAGAGGATTTATATTTAGAAGACACATGTGCTATTATGACAGGTCAGGCCTACCTATGAAAAGACCATAGGGTAAGGCAACTGACCTTGGTGACACATACCTGTAATCCCAACATTTGCAAGATGTAGGCAAGAAAAGCAGGAGCTAAGGGTCAGCCTGAGTTATAATGAGTCTATGCCTCAAGACAAAATAACAACTCCAGGATAGAACCCAATTAGAAAAAGTTGAGTATAGGACATAGAACGTGTCACAAGGCAAAGAATAGATAAACGTTGCATGATCAAAGCCAGCAATGATTGCAGGTTTTGGACCCTAGCCATTAGGTCTGAATTAATGGAGCCTGCTGAGAAATATAGTGCCATCTTATATTCTATTACAAGCTTTGTGGGAACTGACATAGACTTTCAATTGAAGGGAAGTTGATGTGAGGAGTCTCTTTATGGGTTCTCAGTTTAGGAAGATTTTAAACTGACAAAATCTGAGAGTTTTCAAGTCTCTGCATTTTTCCAGTTGGGGATCCTAAGAGAGATACAGGAAAGCTATGTTTGGCCACACAGAACTGATGGTCCTTGGCTCTCTTGTGTGCCTTACCATACTCTACTGAGTCCGTGATTAGAGCTGACTGGTGTCTGTGCATTATATTTTTGTTCCGTAGGAACTCAGGTCTCAGTGTTCTGAGAATCAGTTGAGCCCTAAGCAAACACATTCTCAAAATTAGGAAAGTGTCATCTTCCTTGCTTATTGATACCCTCAAGGCCTAGTATTTCACACTTTGTAGCCCTTCATAGTCTGGTACAGTGCTTCTCCAGTAGTCTTTCTATTGCTGTGACCCTTTGATGAAGTTCCTCATGTTGTGGTGGCATTGTGACTTCACAATTGTAATTTTTCTACTGTTATAAATCATAATGTAAATATCTGATATGCAGCCCCTATGGGGGTCACCACCCACAGGTTGAGAACAGCTGGTATAGTACATTGTCATTACATTATCTAAAACACTGTAAAACCAACCCACTCTGCTGAAAGATCCTTGAGGAGGGAGTCTCCATCATACCATTCATGGATTTTTTTTTTCTTTGTTTGACAAAATATTTGGTATAGAGTAGCTCCATTGTAAATGTGTAGAGGAAGAATATGCCTTCCATTAAAAGGGCTCCCTGGTTGCTAATCAACATAAAGTCATACAAATGACAATAATAATTACTACTGAAAAACATAATCAGTATACAGTTTTAGAATATCAGTACTAGTCACAGTAACTTGGAAGTTTTAATTCTTTTAAACCTGTTAAACATAATTCAACATCCATTTCTAATTTAAAAAAACTCTTAGCAAATGAATAACAGAAAGCCACAAAAAAACCTTTTTTTCTTTAATGACTCGAAACTATTTTAACTCTTCATAATGCTGTGTTTTAATGGGCAATGCCCATTAAATGAATGCATTTATTCATCACCAATTAACATCTTGGTTTGAATAGTTTGATTGCCCAGCTGTCCGGATGTCTGAGTTCACATCTTCCGTCTCTACCTTCAGAAGATGACCACAACAGGGAAAGGTTTCATTCTGTTCCATGCAGCAGCAGACAAAGTGGCTCTATGCATTTAATGCTTGTCTTTTAGTTTTTTAAACGATGTTTTTGTTACTAACATTTAAAATTCAACGTGGAAACATGCACGTTGTAATTTTGTAATTCATAATTTTCATAGTTTCTTTAGAACACTTGCCTTAGCACACATAAGACTCTGAGTTCAATGTTCAGGACCATGAAAGAAAAAAAATATAAAATAATGAAAATCTGCCTCATATTCCAAAAGATTTAATTTCAAGCTGATATCTTTTACACACAGTGAGTGGCAGTGGGGCAATAATTAGAAAACAGTGGCCTAATGGAACATGTTCAAGAATCTAACCCACAGAATCTGGGGTAAGAGAAAGTAACAAATGCAAAACAGGAAAAGATCCATGATCCTGAAAACAGGCTAGAAACCTTAGGAAATACTGCAACCGTTGAGAGAGCAGTAGTAAAAGTGGAAAGACGGGTATGGTGATGCACACTTTTAATGCCAGGAGTTAGGAGGCAGAGGCAGGAGGATCTTTGGGGGTTAGGGATATTCTAGTCCACAGACTGAGTTCCAGGACAGTCAGGGCTACATGGAGAGACCTTGTTTCAAAATTTAAAAAAAGAAAGAAAGGAAAGGAAAAAAAGAAAAAGAAAGTGCAATATGTAAGCAGGATATTAGCCGAGCAGTGGTGGCGCATGCCTTTAATCCCAGCACTTGGGAGGCAGAGGCAGGTGGATTTCTGAGTTTGAGGCCAGCCTGGTCTACAGAGTGAGTTCCAGGACAGCCAGGGCTACATAGAGAAACCCTGTCTCGAAAAACCAAAACCAAAACCAACCAAACAAACAAACAAAAAACAAAAAAAAAACAAAAAAAAAAAAAAGAAAGAAAGAAAGAGAAGAAAAGAAAAGAACCATCTAATTTCAAACTTAACATGGAAATTCAAAGAAGCAAAACATCCAGGGCTATCTTGAAGAGCAGAAAGGGGGTAGGATTTACAATAACAGATATAAAGCCTCATCAGAAAGCTGTGATAATGAAGTCAGTGTGATCCTGAAAAAGACACGGGTAGGTTAATGAGTGCTACAGGTTTTAGAGACAGACACTTAGAGATAAACAGAGCGAGAAATACTGGGGAGATGGATGTAAAGCACCTGCCTCACAAACATGATGACCAGAGGTCACATCCAAGCATCCAGGTTAAGGAGTTGGAATCTGACTCTAGAGCTGGAGTTGGAGTTAGGTGGATCCCAGGAACTCACTGGTCAGCAAATCTACACAACTGATGAGCATCAGGTCACAAATTCAGATAAGGTGAAGTGTGATTGAGGACCATACCTGACATCAACCTATGGCCTATACACATACATGCATGTAAACATGCAAATGCATACACCAATACAAAAACACCAAAAGAAAGGTCAGTAGTATTAAATGGAGAAAGAAGAATCTTAATGGAAAATAAATTTAACTTTGAGTCCTATCAAAAAACTTCAGACTAGTAATCTAAATCTGAAGATGAAGTAATAAAATTACCATAGGAAAACATGAGAATATCTCTAAGACTTAAAGTAAGTGGAAATATTTTAAACTAGGATCCAAAAGACTTGATAGCATTGAAATAACATTAAGAAAGTAAAATCTGGGGCTGGAGGGAAGGCTCAGCAGACAAGAGATGTCTGCTTTTCCAGAAGACCCGGGTTCAATTCTCAGTACCTACATGATAGCTCACAATCAATTGTAACTCCAGTTCCAGGGAATCCTATGTCCATTTCTGGCCTCTCTTGGCACCAGGCACAAATATTATGCCCAGACACATGTGTAAGGAAAACACCCATACACATAAAAATATATAAATATAAGTAATAAATAACCTAAAAGATAAAAGTAAAAAATTCTATTTGTGGAGGGGGCATGGGAGGAGAATCTGTGTGGGCTAGGAGGAAGGGGGTCTGATATTGGGATGTAAAGTGAATAAATAAATAAATGGGAAAAAAGAAAGTCCAAACTTAAAAAAAACTTTCTGTTTACCAAAAGGCACAATTAAAACACTTAAAAAGTAAACTGTAAACTCTTGTCTTACAGTTGATATAGAATTTACATTTACAATGCATAATAACATTGTGAAAGGAGCAAACCATTACAACACACACCAGTGAGCACAGCACTCTGACCACAGACTTATAGAGGTTTGTTTTGTTTTGTTTTTCATGTATACCAAACACTTCTTTGGCAAACTAAAAGTGTATATCCCGTAGCTTAACCCTGATACTATCTGGAAACAGCCTCTGGTCCCTCTGATTAAAGGCACAGACCACGGGACTATCTTTCACTTTGGAAGGCAGTCATAGTGGGTGGTCTTAGTCCATTTGTTCTGCTTTAATGGATTATCTGGAATTAGGTAATTTATAGAAAACAGAAGTTTATTTTTTAACAGTTGTGGAGTCTGAGAACAGGCTTCTTTCCACATCCTCCAGATGAGAGGAAAACTACATTAAGGGGGGAAGTGGAAGGACTAAGAAAGAGAGGGAGGCAGAGGCAGAACCTCCATGGCCCTATTACCTTCCAAAGGTTCCATCTCCTAATACTGCCATAATGGCATCCGGTTTAAATACCAAACAAAAGCATAATAATAGATCACAGACAAGAGGCAAGAACCAGACAAGACAGCCCAGACTATTAGACAGGGATGTGGACCTCAGAAATAAAATAGTCATAATTAGGGAGGGTTCTGTCATTGTATGCCTCCATTGAGGCTTGCTACAGACTCAAAGATAATCCCAGAAGCATGGAAGGTTAGGATTCCAATTCTTAATTTCCTTGATGCTCTAATTTCTTCATGTTAGCACAGACACTGTTAACACACTTTCTCCTTCCTGGTCTTAGACCAGGAACAACCTTTCAGGAAAGTTAGAGTCCCAGCTTTTGCTCAATTGTTATTGATTGTACTGGCTAGTTTTGTGTGTCAGCTTGACACAAGCTAAAGTTATCACAGAGAAAGGAGTTTCAGTTGAGAAAATGCCTCCATGAGATCCATCAGTAAGACATTTTCTCAGTTAGTGATCAAGGGGGGAGGGCTCTTTGTGGGTGGGACCATCTGTGGGCTGGTAGTCTTGGGTTCTAAAAGAAAGCAGGCTGAGCAAGCCAGGAGAAGCAAGCAAGCTAGTAAGTAACATCCCTCCATGGCCTCTGCATCAGCTCTCACTCCTTGACCTGCTTGAGTTCCAGTCCTGTCTTACTTTCATGATGAACAGCAGCATGGAAGTGTAAGCTCAATAAATCCTTTCCTCCCCAACTTGCATCTTGGTCATGATGTTCGTGCAGGAATAGAAACCCTGACTAAGACATTGATCCATCTATCACAGAATAGAAACTATTGTTGCTAAGCAGAAATTTTTGTCTAATCCAACAGCAGGGGTCCCAGAAGTAACTTAACCAAGAGAAGGATGAAGTTCTGGAGAGCCTGGGGTTGGAGAAAAGGCTCACAATAACATGAAGCCTCTTACCAGTTGAAGAATGGATGTACTCAGATTCCGGAAGTGACAGAGCACTCGCAGAGCCTTGTGGTTCTCCTTGGCTATTGCCCTCTGCAGGTCCACCAGCTCATAGCACCTATCTGGCTCCTTGGGTAGCCAGGACACCGAACGAAACTCCTGAAGGAGCCTAGAATCAAGAAATAAACTTGTGAGAGCAGGTGTCCCAGCCACCCCTCTTTCAACACCTTTGAACTCATCCCAACCCAGTTCAACACAGACTGAGCAAATGTTTACAAAGACTGTAATATTCTCAGGAACCAACAGCAACTTCTTAAGACCAGAAAGTTGCCAGATGGGAAATTATTTGGAAAAGCCTTGTAGAATGCGCATATGCTTATACTTAGTGAGTTTTCTTTCAAGAGAGGCTAAGGTAAGTCCTAAGATGTGAACAAACAAGAGACTTTTTCCTGGGAATAAGGAAAACCAAAGGTTCTAAACAGTCAAGGTCGACAGGCATGTTTTAGGATCAAAGGTGATTAACCCACAGCTTCTCTAGAGTTAACAGTCCCCAAGGAAGCTGCTCCTGTTCTCTACCTTCTGTATTTCTGAGCTCTTGAGATTGCTTGAAAAATATGAACAACCCCCAATAAACAGACAGGATGTTTAAGATGAGGATGAATATATGGACCCCCCCTAAAAGGCACTGGATTTGATATGTATATTTCTATAATCTCATTTAGTTCTCATTATTAGCATTGTGTTGCTGAAAGGCTCAAAGAGTAAATTGTCTTTCTAGTTTTCAGGATCTAGATTCAGACATATCAATAAATCTAAGATATACACCATCAACAGGCATGGGAGCACAGCTGACTATCCTAGATGTTAGGAGCTTGAGGCAAGAAGTTCAAAGCTAGCCTTTGCCTGGTGTCTTAGAGTTTTACTACTGTGAACAGACACCATGACCAATGCAAGTCTTATAAAGGACAACATTTAATTGGAGATGGCTTACAGGTTCAGAGGTTCAGTCTATTATCAAGGCAGCATCTAGGCAGGCATGGTTCAAGCAGAGCTGAGAGTTCTACATCTTCATTTGAAGACTGTTAGTAGAATACTGGCTTTCAGGCAGCTAGGATGAGGGTCTTAAAGCCCACATCCACACTGATACACCTACTCCAATAGGGCCAGACCTTCTAATAGTACCACTCCCTGGGCTGAGAGTATACAAACCATCACACTTGGGGAGCAAATTATAAGCCAGCCTGGGGTATATGAGACTCCCGTCTCAAAAACAAAGTAAAACAACCAGAAAAACAAAACAGAAAACAAAAACCATTTTGATGACTAGGCAAGTCTGGAAAATGGTAACAGCCTAAAGAGGCTGCAAACTGGTGACTAATGTACCAAATTCGGACTGAAAAGTTTACAATGTGTATTGCTAAGAGTTGAACCTCACATTTTTTTTTTTATTAAAATTTGACCCCAAGTAGTATTTGAAATTTTAAAAAGTTAAAATTTTTTAGATCTGGCAAGATGGTTCAGTAGGTAAAAGCATTTGCCACTAAGCCTGATGACCTAACTCCAGTCCTCAGGTCCTACACAGTGGAAGGAAAGAACCAACTCCCCCGAGTTGTTCTCTGTCCTACACACACACACACACACACACACACACACACACACACACGCGCGCGCACACACACACACATACATACACAGAGCACACATGCACATGCACACACACAAACTAAAATACTTATTTAATTTTTGAAAGTTTAAATTTTACAATGAAATGTAGATTTCCAGGAAATCCTAAAAAATAAGGTAAGCTGGTAATATTAGGCTTATATTCTATAATATCAGTTAGTTGGAACTGAGAAGTGACTGTCTTTTACAGATGCAATCTTCAGGCTGCAGTGCCACAACCCCTAATGTCTTGTATCTGATCACTACATGCTCGCAGTATTTCCAGTTTAGGCTCCCTGGGCATTTGAGCTTGCAACTCCAACACAGAATGTACCTGAAGCATCATGAAGGAAAGGCAAAAAATTGATAAAATAATAACCAACTTTCAAAAAAGTGTGGGTATGTTTGAGAAAGAAATGAGAAGAGATTAAAGAATTTGTAGGAGTTGGGGATTTAGCTCAGCGGTAGAGCCCTTGCCTAGCAAGCGCAAGGTCCTGGGTTCGGTCCTCAGCTCTGGGGCAGGGGGGTGAGAGGGGGAATTTTTAGATTCAAATACCTAAGCTTGACCCAAAGGTTTAGTAATTAATTGTGTTGTATTTAGGACAAGTTGGTAGAAAAGAACATGTAATTACATGGAGATACATTCGGAATACTGGTTATGTAACAACATGTAACATATGATCATATTTATATATGCAATAGGACTAATTAGAAAAATAAAATATGATGTTCTTAGCAATTATTTGTGGATGACACAATTAGGGAGTTTTTCCTTTTCTTCCTTTGTTTCTTTCTTTCTTTCTTTTTTTTTTATCTTAAAACTTTATGTATGGTCACCGTATGCCTTTTGTCCAGATACATTTTTTTGTCGTTATCGACGAAATGTTTTGAAGACAGGAGCTGTAGCTCAGTGGTGGAGCCTAGTATGCTTAAGGCACTAGATTCAATCCCTAGCACTGCAACATACACATTATGTACACTAGAAAACAAAAACCAAACTCCCAAACAACCAAAAGCATGATAGGATCTGTTAGGCAGCATAAGCCAACCTCAGACTCTTGATCTTACTGCCTCAGCCTTCCGAGAAGTGGGACAACAAGCATGCACCACCATACTCAGTATTTAACATTTAAAAGTCCATGGCAGTTGTGTCTGTAATATCTCACCTGCTAATATGGAGCATCCCAGCTCCAAAATGGGGAATAGCCAAGAGCAGATGAGTCTTCAGGAAAGTCTGGATCCGATGCAGCCCACACAACCTCACATTTTTCTTCCAACTACAAGTTAGAGGTGAGTGACAATATGTTTTCGTATTTTCTTCATCCATCGCTCCACCCAAGACCACCCTGCTACCACCTACCAGGTCAACGCCTTTCGTAAGAGGCAATTCTTAAAGAACGGGATGTGCTGGAGCTGGTGCCAAAGAGCAGAGTCGCGGTGCCAACTGCCCAGTGTCATTGTCTCGCTGCCTTCCACAGGATGTACATGCAGGATCCCAAAGGGAGAGAAGACGTAGTGTTCGGGATTCACCTTGTCTGGTGGCACCGCCACAAGCTTGTAAGGGCTAGTTTTAATTACAAGACAACAACAAAAACCAAGTCTGATCAGTGTGAACCAAAGAACTTGTGCGGATATCCTGAGGAGATGAGAGGAAGACAGGGGAAGAGAAAAAGAAGATAGAAAGGGAGGCAGAAGAAAGCAGAAAGGGGGAAAGACAGCAGAATAGTATTCAAACTAGAGTGATTGAATGGATATCAATTTAAGCAAAAGATAGATGAAAAGAAAGTGAAAGGTGTCATCTAGCCTGTTGGCCTACTCCAAGGTCTTATCTTCAGATACAGAACATCTCACGAAAATTAAGACATCATCACGTGTAAGCTGCAATATTATTTTCTGAAAAGATAAAATTAAAAATCCTTCTGTTGTGATACTTCTTCAATTTTTAAGATCCATGGACATTTTGGAGATGTTGACCTGTGTGTGGGGTGTGAGTGTTTTAATCAAAGCTATCAGATGATAGCTGATAGATGATGAGGGATGTCAGTGAGAGAAGGATGGAAAGTGGAACTGGGGGGTGGGGGTGGGGGTGGCACTCAGTGGTAGAGCACTCACCTAGCATTTGTGAGTCCCCATATTCCATCCAAGAAAAAAAGATTTGGATCTAGTGGGAGAATGTGAATGAATGAAAGGGATGTGGAACACGGAGGCTTGTTTTTATTGTCTCAAAAGAATAAAAAAAAGATGATGAGGTGGAAGTCTGGGGAAAGAACATTTTAGTTTACTCTAAAATCAGGATGCTTTTAGAAGACCAATTTTCCCTAACATTGAGATTTCAACCTGTGATTCTTGCATTGGAATTGGATAAGGTCAGCATTAAATGTGCTTCTGAGGCTATAGATAAATGCTTTCCTCTGTCAACAAAGGAATAAAGAGCAAAAGTAAGAAGGGCACAACTCAGGCAAGAGCTTCTAAAAACAAAGTGGGGCAAAGATGATCTGGAGAGTAAAGAGGAGGAGACTGGGAAGGGAACTGTGAGGCAGGAGAGGTGTATGGGCAGCAAGCAAAAGAGGGGGGTAAGCATGGAAAGAAAAAACTAGAAGGTAGCATGGCCAGGCGCTGGAGGGGCTGTGGAAATGCACTGGGTCCAGGCCCTTACTTAAAGTGCCGATCAGAAGCCACATTGAGATAAAGGAAGTGGATCTTTTTCTGGGACCAGTCTCTCTTCAGAAGGGATTTCACCTGACTTCTCAAGACAGGAGTCCTAGAGCTTTTCCTCTTGAGGTCCTTCTTCTCAGGAGCTTCAGAGGCAAGCTGAGGTCTGCATGACAGGAGGAAAAGGCAGAGCAAAGAGATCGGTGCCTAGAGGAGAGGCTTGCCATCACTAACTATAGAAAGCAGGTGCTAGATCAAGCGCCGGAGGGGACACACAGCACTATCAGAGCCTAGATAGTCTAATCTATACTCAAAGATGTCACATACTGAGCAACTGCACTCTGTCATGCACATTGGTCAGCTACAGTCAACTATAGCCTGGGTATGAAAAACTCTTTTTGTGATAAATGATTCTACTAGACTGGTTGTGATTATTACAGGCGATGTTATATAACATTGTATAAAGTAACAGGAAGGCATTATTGTACCAGCTTACAGGTTTTGATATTCGACCAAGTTCTATTAACTGCTCTGTGATCATAAGAGAATATCAAGTCAAAGGCCAGTATAACCAACTTAGTAAAACCCTACCTCAAAATAAAAAGTACAAATAGGACTAAAAATTTGGCTCAGTAGTATAATAGTTGCTTAGCATGCATGAGGACTCAGGATTGATCCCTAGCATGACAAAAAAGAAAAATGTATTTTCTTAGTAGTGAAGTCACATAATCACAAAACTAGAACTATTCATTCCTGAATGATCCCCAGTGTTCAGTCTCAATTCTGGGCTCATTCTGCTTTGATATGATAGTACAAACAACTATTGTTCCCAGCTTTCCCAGGCTGCTGTACCTAACTGCATGCTCATCCCTGCCTAGCCCCAGTCTCATCACATCCTTCCTTCTTTGCCTGAACAAATTGAACTTCTCAGCTCTGAACTAACTCCCTGGGTTTCAGTTGCCTTCTCCCAAACTATCTTCCCAGTCTGGAGGAAAGTGTGCCCTTTATTTTCTGCAAGACTACTTTCTCATGTATATGCTATATTTCTTATAGTTCTTTATATAATTTCCTCTTACCATAACCTGGTGATTCCTTTAGTCTACAAATACAGATGTGCTGTAGGATATTTGATCACACTGTGAACCCCAAGATTGTGTTATTTACTGAAAAATCCTATTCCTAGTTGTGGTGTAGCTTAACCCTTAGCATACACCTTTAATCCCAAACAATGAAGGTAAAGTTAGCTTGTAAAAGGAAGCACCCATTTTGAAAGCGATGTCTAATTGAACAACAGACAAAGTAACAAATCAGAGAAAGATTTGGCAGAATAGGATATGCCCAACTCTCAGGAGAAGACAGAGGAAAGGGAAGCTGCTTAAGAGAATAGTGCAGAGAAAGAGGAAGGAGGCAGTTTTACCAGGACAGTGGAACAGAGGCACATTGCAGAGAGAGAACAAGCTAGACATAGATAAAGACAGGATGAGCCAGAGAATGAGAAGGAGCTGGAAGATTAGAACAGATTGCCTAAGCTAGTTTGAGGCCAAGCAGAGCAAGTCAGGAGAAGCCCAGAGAGGTAAGATTGAATTAGACAGCTTGGAGAGGAGTTGGAGACAGTACAGTTGAGTTGAACCAGTCAGCCAGAGCTCAGAAAGAACAAGAAAGTGTGAGCTTATTCAGTACCAAGTCTCAGAGGCTGAGAACATTCTAGGCCTAGATGAGATGGTATGGAGGCTGGAAGCTTCCAGGACTGGGCTTAGGTTATCAGACGGAGCCAGTGAGCCTCAGAGACAACAATTACAACAGGAGAATAAAAGATACTTTAACACAGAGTACCTACATCTCAGGTGCTGTGTCTTAAGGGCTGAAAATATCCCTCTACTCTAACAAGAGTCTCATCTAGATGCCAGAATTACTTCAAACTCTCGTCCTAGTGTCTTTCTCTCTTTCAAGCCAGTGTTGATGAAGAGTAAAATGGCATTTCCACTGTCTCCCGTTCATTTCCAAGTGCACACTACAATCTGGCTTCCTTAGCACCAAACTCAAAACGGCAGCATGTAGTATTGCCAACTGCTGCCCCACTGATACATTCTCACCTCCTAACCTCTTCACCAATCCAATCTCTAGCCAAACTCTCTACTCCTGCCTCTCTCTCTCTCTCCTTCCTAATTCCATCCCACTAAAAGAGTTCACAGGCAATAGCCAACAGTCTTTTGTTTTATACCACTTACTACAATTTGTTAATTATACCTTACTTGTCCTAATGTCTCCCTTCCCAAACTGTAAGACTTCAAAGGAAAGAACTAAGTTTGACTCATTTCTTACATTCCCAGCATCTGGATACATCCAAGTAGCAATTAAGTTATTAAATGAACCAGAGCCTAGGAGACAGTCCTGGAGAAAAGTAAACTGTATTACCTAGACCTCAGAGGATGACTGCCAGGTTCATACAGGTATGAGAGCTTGATTCCTTCCTGATATATCAGCCAATAGCCATTTCTGTTAAGGTCTCCCAAGAGAGAAAAGTTAGACTTGGGCCTTTGCAGGGGGCAGGAAGGAAGCTGGGCTGAGAAGATTGAAGACAAATGGTTGACATTTGACACCTTCTTTCATAGTTCCATGAACCTGACCACTTGTCCACCATTAGGGATCTGAGAGTTTACAAAAAAGTCACAAATTGAGTCCACCATAAATTTAAGTGCAAATTACAGGCAAAACTAGTCCCCTCCCCAGACACTGAATGTATCATAGACAAGCTACAAAAAAAGGGAAAAACAGACCAGAGCTAGGAAGAAGTCCCTATACTAACGTTAAAGAACTCCTAGAAGGGATCGTTTGGGCATTCTGAAATCCTAGGATTTTAGAAGCCAGATTGGGAGACTGGAAGAAATAGATCATTACTCAAGGGGCCACCCATACTGTCAGATGAGGATGTCAACTCAGTCAGTACTTTGCCTTAGACCTGGAATACTTCACATAGACCTGTGGAGGAAGACCACTCAGACAAATACTCCCTAGAGTAACCAAAGACCCCACATATAGTACCTAGGACTGGCACAATATACATCCAAAAGTATGCTTCAGCAAATATAAATAACCAAGAATATAAACCCCAAAGAAGCTTCTGGCACCATCTGAGAAGACTGGAAATGGCAAGATCAAGTCTTGGCTTCCTAATGGCTGCTATTGATTTCAGTATTTCCCTATAGATTAGCATTGAGACATTAGCTTTGGTTTTGCAAGTGATAAGAAGGGGGCAGCCTAGTCCAGCTCACTTTAGAGGTGGGCTAATCCTGAAGAGCCACCAGGAGCTAGTTCAAGAAGCCAGTGGTCCTGCGGGCACCTAAACTAACTTATTTTATCTCTTCTACTCAAAGCCACAAACCATGCACTCACTTTCTCCCAGCAGGTTCCCCTTCTGCATGCTCAATATCACTGCTTTCATACTGTACAGGGATGTCTGTAGCCAGTGCCAAGGGCAAGAGACTAAGGCTGTCCAGCCACGGGGTCTCTTCTAGGGCCACTTCAGCACCAACAATGCCCAGACAGTGCTGTAGCTCAGGCAGGGTCAATGGTCGTAGCCATGTGGCCAATTCCTTTTTTTGTTGCTGGTCCCATCTGGCCTTCACAAAAGGGCATGATGAGGATGGGGGCTCTCGATGAAACCTCTTCATCCAGGGAAGGCAGTCAACATGGGAAGAACTATGTAACAAAGAATTGTCTGGGGGAAAGGCTTTGTCTATGGCATCTAGTAGGTCCAGCTGTAGACGGGCTTGGACCTTGGGTGCCCAGCAGTACAGCTGCTCCAGGAAGGGCAACATCTCGAGTTGACCAGCTAGCATCTCACGGTATGGAGGCAACAGACCCAGTACTGCATGCAGATAGCGCCAAGCTTCACAACTGCCATCCTGCATCACAGCTGAGAACAGAGACTGAAGCTCAGACAGCAGCAGCTTCAGCATTGTCTGCTGCTCTGATTCAACCACTGCCTTAAGATCCTCCTGTTTCTTCCGACAGTCCCAGGAGTGTCCTTGTCCGGGGCAGCTACATCCAGCGAGGAGCCCAGACTGAAGGGTATCAAACCATGGGTTTTCCCTCTCTTCCAGAATAAAGCGGAGGCAGGTATTCAACTGCTGTCGAACAGATCTTGCCCACAGCTCGGGGTTCAAATGCCAATTCCAGGCTTTTGGCTTCTGGGTCTGACCTGTTTGACCCAGCAGGGTAGGGATGGGGGATTGGGGGTGGGGGAGGGTAGGTTCAGGCTCTGGGCTGTGCCAGTAGGGTTAGGACAGCAAGAAGGATATAGAGTTGCAGGGCACAGGAAGACCAGTAGAGGGCCTTTACTGAGCCCCTCACTGTCAAGGACTAACACAGGACCAAGAGCTCCCTGCCCAGGAGCTCCTTCCCACCCTCCAAGGCCTCGTCTCACCTTGCCTGCAGGAGGTAGAAGTCATGGGAAGGGAAGGGGGACTGGTCTGTGGATGAGGTTTCATTGTGGAGCGCTCCCTGTAGTGAATGAACTTAGACTCAGTCCCAGTCACTTAACACGGAGACCAATACACACTTGCAAAATCTTTGGAAAAACTGTGTTCACATCAGGAAACCTTCAGAGTGGAGGCTGGCAACCACCTTGAAAAGGAGACACAAAGGGGTTGTCACTCAAAGACAGCAAAGCTCCCGTCACCTGAAGCCTTCACTATAGACTGAGAAGATCCAGAGTGCAAAGGAGGCTGCTGGGTAGGGATGCAGTTTAGGACACCTAGAGGAAAGAAGTGGCAGAAGACAGCTCCCGGCGCGCCAGTGGGAGGGGCCTCTCTAGGCACTAGAAGACCTGAGCCACTGAGGGCAAGGGTGGCAGATCCTGAGCCAGAGCGGAGGACTCAGCTGCACCACCTGCTCCCAGCTGTTAGAACCGTTACAGAATCCTGGAGGCCCGAGGAGCCTCAAACGGGAGCCAGAAGAAGAGTTCTACAGGCGTGTGGGCGGGGCCTGGGGGCGGGCTCCAGGCTGCGCTGACAGGATGCTTCTTTTTTGTTTGTTTGTTTGTTTTTTTGTTTTTTCGAGACAGGGTTTCTCTGTGTAGCCCTGGCTGTCCTGGAACTCTGTTTCTTATCTGACACCCCAAAGGTCCAAAGAGAATCTGGCTGGGCAGGAGAATGAATGACAAGATTGATTTGGGGCACTAACAGCATCAGGGGCGTGGTCGTAGGAAGCAAGTGTAATCCTTGGTTCACACCCGCTCACTGATTCTTCCTTCCCCTCCCTTGACAGCATATCCATCTGTCCCACCTCAACTCCCAACAAGAAAGAAACCTGAGTAAGACAAAAATCTTGAATCTCTCTCAACAAGCTACACGCCTAGTTGGGGCTGAGACTCTGGGAGTGGTTTAATTATTAAAAAAAAAAAGAAAGAAAAGAAAAGAAAGAAAGAAACCCCTATCTCTGTTACAGATTTTACTCTAACCAGTGGAAATTCTGATATGCCAGACAGTAAAAAGAGTAGGCTTGGGCAGGGGGAGGTATCAGAGCTGGCTAGTCGGGGAAATGAATCGGTAGAACTTTCTAAGGTCAAGTCTCTCTTCCTTAGAAACAGAACCCCTAATTTAGTTGGGCAAATGACTGGTAAGAATAGAGATTATAGTTCTAGCCTCCCTTACAACAAGATCAGGCCACACGAGAAATTTTTAACATGTAACATCCAGTGTGTGTCCTTAATGGAAGGCGTATCCCACAACAACAAACTACTCGTTCTGCTCCTTGGATGATTTATGTGAAGAGAGCTCCACCTTAGGTCCCAAGGATGAGGGGGATACCCCAGACACAACCATCAGAAAACCTGGAAGCAGCCTGAGTTTCAGATAGTGAAGCTGCCACAGCAGCTTTAGACTAGATTTTTTACTTAAATAAAAACTTGGTGTGCTGCTGTTTTTGACTCATTACTGTCATTAACTGAGCTGGGTTCCAACTAATCAAAAGGGATCTGGACTCACGACAAAAGGCTGTTAGGAGGTAGCTGCTATCATCTGTATCATGGACATCTGAAAGTTCAACTAAGGTTCGATAACAGAAGCTGAAGTGTTAAATATTTATGGAGCTGCAGATGGCTCAGCAATCTAGAGCACTGGCTGCTCTTCCAGAGGACCCGGGTTCAATTCCCAGCACCTACATGGCAGTTCACAACTGAATTGCAGTTCCAGGAAATCTGGCACCCTGACATAGACGTACATGCAAGCAAAACAAACAAATAAAAAGGAATTATTGAAAAAAATTTTTAAAAGAAATATTTACACACAATTATAGGACCTACAAATTGAAAGAGTAAACTGCTGTAAATGGGCCTTTGGAGGATGATTGATCATACAGTGTTAGAAGATACTATCCAGTGAGTTTTGGGATTAAAACAACATGTCCAGTTGGCATGGGAGCTTGTTCCTATAGTCTTAACACTCCAGAGGCTAGGATGGTATTGTGTAATAATTTCCTCTAACCAAACATTACATCTTGGAGGGAAGCTCCGTATGATAAAAATGTAAGATGTTCTAAAGAGAGTTGAAATACCCAATCCTGTAGGGAAGCTCTTTAACTCAGGAAGTAAACAACTCAAAAGCTTTAAAAGTTCCTGAAGCTGACCAGATACATTAGGCCTCTCCCTCTCCAAGCACATATATGCACTAAGGACTGTTGAGAGACACTCTCAAACACGATAAGCTGCCTTGGAACAGACACTCTCCAATCTGCCAAGCTGTCTTCAAAATAAGCAGTGAGCCTGAGGTTCTAGCTTTTGTGAACTGTCATCCATGCTGGGTTGGGCTTTTGGCGATGCGCTCTTTTAGAATTATTTCTGGTCCGGTAAATAACCCCTATATATACTCCTATAAGTAATCTCAATAACTTGATTAGCTAACAAGTTAGACTATAGTGGTATCCTTACTTTGGTCTGTGATCAATATTCTACCTTGGATGAGTTTGCATCTCTAGAGTCCAAGACCTACCTAGGCAACATAGGGAGAGCTTGTCTCAAAAACAAACAACAAAATCTCAAACTCTAAATTATTGGCAAAAGGTTACATTTGCAGAATTTCTTTCCGTATCATCTGATAAAACAAACTTTCTCTTGATTTTTCCATTGCTAATAATAAATTGAATAAGAAGGAAGCTAGAAGCTATTGTACTAGTTGCTGTGATGAGAATACGGTGTGAGTGATGAAGACACGGATGGAGTCTGTCCTTGTGAGGTACAAGCCATCAAGATGTGTCACACACCCAGCACACAAAAACTATGAGTAGAATTCTGGGAAAGTGTCCCTAAGGAAATGGCAACTGGATTAGGAAGTTTAGTAGGTAAAGCAGGATTTCTCTCCTGCATTGTATACCAGAAATAAACAAATACCAAGGCCCTTAGTAAAGTGTGTGAAGGAACCAAAGGCCAGTGTGGCTGGAGTACAGAGAAAGTAAAGCATGATTCAAGTCAACTCAACAAATAGGGTCAATAGTACTTTAAAGTTATTTTGAAGACAAAGCTGGAGATAGGCAAGGACAGGATTACACTCACCCCTATAAATCATGACTAAAACTCTAGGTTTCTGGAAGAACACTTTCGTAGCATATACAGAGCCCTGGTTTCAATCCCAACCACTAAAAATGTTGTTTTTATCATAAGAATAATTTTAAGCATACTTACACTCTTGGCTGATGAGTAAATGGGTTGAGGTAGAGAAGTAGGCATAGGGAGAAGCAGCACTGCAATAGTCCCACTGGAAGATCCCAGTAAAGATGAAGAGAAACAGAACCAAGGGATAGTTAGAAATGTAGGGTGATGGGATCTGGCAATTAAGTGAGAGGTTCAGAAGGATGTACTTATGATTCTAGCTTCTGAAACTAGATGAGTGCCAGGCATAACAGGAAAGCTTGGGTTTGAGCTTTTTTTATCTAAAACTTTTATTTTATGTGCATTGGTGTTTTGCCTGCCACATGGGTGCTGGGAATTGAATCTGGGTCCTCTGCAAAAGCATCCAAGGCTCTTAACCCCTGTGCCATCTCTCCAGTCCCAAGCTACTCTTGAGACAAGTGAAGATGTCAAGTAGCTTAAAGATCCGGAGCCATCAGTACCTAGAATGAAAAGTGGGGAAATGAAACCATCCTAGAAAAAGTCAAGAGAAAAAGAACCTGACCTAGTGAAGGCTATAAGAGGGAGAGCCCAACCCAAAGGTTAGGACACCACAGTTTAAAGGATAGGAGTAAAACCTAAGAATGGGATCAAGACACTGACAGAATGTCAATGAGGCACCTGCAAACAGTATCAAATGCCACTGAGAGATGAAATATGTAGACGACCAGGAAATTATCAATGGATTTAGAGATATAAGGTTACCAGGTGATAGTAGTAAGCACTCGTTCAATAGAGTAAGGGCTACAGAACTCAAACTGTGCTAGTCGGAGGAATGGGAATGGATAATGACTTGCAAGGTGGATACAACTGTGTCCGAGATACATCTGCAAAGTGGTAAAAATAGGATGGTAACTGGAAACTCGGTATAACTGTTTAACAGTGGAGTCCTTAGCATATTTAGAAACGGACAAGAATAAGCAAGAGGAAATTGGAAGCACTCAAGTAGGAAATGACCAGGACACAAAGTACAAGAATGAGCACTGGCACTGGACGAGAGTTTCTCACTATTTAGAAGGGAAAGGGAGTGATGTGGGTGGGTTAGTGAGCAGTAGGATACTAGAGATTACCTACAAACAGCTTTCGCTTTTCCCCATGGAGGAATAGAATGGTCCACAGAAAGGAAACAATAAGGGGCTAAGAGGGTTATAAATACTGACTTAAAATAGTTACTTAGGGAAGAATTAAAGAACAGAAAAATCACTGGGTGTGTGGTGGGTGCCTTTAGTTTTAGCACTTGAGAGACAGAGGGAAGAGGATCTCTGACGTTTCAGGCCAGACAGGGCTACAGATACACTGCTCAAACAAAACCCACACACATACATGCTACTCAATGAGAGTCTGAGAGCCAAGATTCCATTTGAACTTAACTATGAACTCAAACTGGCATAAATATGCTTCACAGTGATCTCCTGAAGTAGCATTTAGTTGTTCCAATGCAGGCACAAATGTTTCCTAAGAAGGAAGGGCACCTACAAAAACAAAATTCAGCTCTAGCAGCAAAATCACTGGGGTTTAAGCTGGCTAGGAATGTAAAGGCAAGTGCTAGTGAGAAAAGGAAGAATGGTAAAGCTACAGTAAAATCAAATGATAATAGGAACAATGACTTCCTAAACCAAGCATAAGGAATATGGTCAGTGAATAAAATTAAAGAAGTAGTGTTTTGTTGTTTGATTTAGTAGCAGCATTCTGAAGACTGAGTGGCTTAGAATGACAATAGCCAAGACGCAAGTAACTGGAATGAAGTGATCTTAACTACTGAATGGACTGTCTGTATAAACATCAAAGCATAAGCGCTATTTAGAGGGGGGGAGGGAAGTACATGAGAAGAGTAAAACAGTGAGGCTAAATGAACAGCTTTAAAGCAAATAGACTGAGCCAAGAACAGACAGCAAAAGTCTGAAGTCAGAATGACAGGACCATCACCTCTGCCCTCTGGTGTTTGTGTGTGGTAAGACTGTGGCGAAATTTACTCCTGGTCTGGGTATGTAGGTCAAAGGTAGAGCCCTTTCTTAGCATGTGCAAAAACCTGAATTTGACCTCCTGAAAACTTCTCCCATCAAAAACAAAACCAAACCAACAAAACCACACAAACACCACTACCACCACAAACCCCACCTAACCAACCATCAAAACTATCTGTGCCAAGTGGTGATACCACACACCTTTAATCCCAGCACCCAGGAGGCAGAGGCAGGTGGATCTCTGTGAGTTTGAGGCCAGCCTGGTCTACAGAGTGAGTTTTAGGACAGCCAAAGCTACAGAGAAACTGTCTCAAAAACAAAAACAAACAAACAAAAAAGCAAATAATTCTTGTATGCTGTGCTTGAGAACACTGCCCTGCACTTACTATGCCAATGGCTATCACTGTATAACAAGACTTGAAAATGATCAGCAACTATAGAAAGTGGGCAGTAGGAATGGGCTTTCTCTTAAGTATTGAAGGGAAGAAACTGGAGAGAAGACTGAAAGTAGAAAAGGACTGACAGACCAGATTGAGGCACACTTGTTTTTGCACTGAACGCAGACAAGGTACAGATAATTCTGGGTGTAAGAGCTCTCTAGACTGAGTGGGGGGAGGGCACAGGTGTGACCCCAGCACTTGCAAGTAAAGGCCAGCAAATTTGAATCCAAGGTGTGAGAATTCATAGTGAGACCGTCTCAAAAACAAAACAAAACAACAACAAAGTTCAAGTAGTTCACAGAGTGGGCTTCGGGCATATCTGTTTCCTAGTCTTTTTCCAGCAAGTATTAATTATGTGTGACATGGGAAGAAAGGAAGCACAGACAAAGCACAGCACATGTTTATTGAAAGGATACATACAGATGCTGATGTAGAGCTCTTTCAGCAGCCATACAATCTCCTGGGTCTCCATCTTCCTGGTTTTGGGAATTAAGAAGGTCACAAGCTACTCTACTCACGTTTGTATTTGTCAAGGAGTGAAGTTAATCATGTAGACAGGCCACTCTTTAGGGAAGCTTCTGGCCAGCAATTTTTATATGTCTAAGGAATTATCTAGCAATCAGTTGTAGCCCATGTCTATATTTCCAGTACCTAGGAGGCTGAGACAGGCGGATCACAAGCTGAAGGCCAATGGGTCCACGGCAAAACCACCTAAAAGGAAAAGAAAGAAAGAAAGAAAGAAAAAGAAAGAAAGAAGCAGTGACACACCAGAATCTGACTTTCAAGAACTGTGTAAGACAGGGCTCTCCTAAGGTCTGTTTTCTTGCTTCTTTACCTGTTTAATGAAAAAGAATACCTCCTAGTTTTGCAATTTAAAGGAGTATGATGAATTTATACAAAATAACTCAACAGACACAATTTAGAGAAGCTGCCTGCTGTAGCACAAAGAATATCAGGCTTAATGTCCCAGCTGCACTTTATTGATAGTCTTGATATAACAGTGTGGACTGCTTTCAAACTCACAATTTTTGGTCTGTTAAGTGCTAGCATTACAGGCATGTATAACAACAAGCCTTGGAGCAAGATCTTGGGCTCTCAATATGGAGCCACCTAAGATTTTCAAAGGTCTGGCTGGCCAACACTGGGAGGTAGAGCCAGGAGGACCCGGAGTTCCAGGTCCTCTTAGTTACTATTTCCAGGTCAGTCTTGGTGTGTGAGACCACATCTCAAAATAAGCAAATAAGATGGCTGTTTCTGACCTGTAGGTTGGGGAAGGGCAGAGACTCTGCTCTGTGAATGGTTGGTTTTGACTGGGAATCTAATTCCTCGGTAAAAAGAATGAAAGCTGGCCACCTGTTGCAATCCTACAAGGAATGGGATGGGATTCCGGGAAGCAGTGAAGAGGAAGTGGGTAGCACAGTTAAGAGTTCCTGCCTGGCAAGCACAAGTGCTTGAGTATAATCTCCTGTAAAACAGCAATAAATGCAGCCCCCACGCTGTCGCTTGCCCTGCAGGCTGTGTTATCCTTGAAACCCCTGGTGGTGGTGCATGCCACATCCTTCCTTCCCCATCTCCACACTAGCAATGAAGTCCTGGAAACGCCAGCTGCCAGGAAAGGACTCCTGCTGAATACACATGTGAATTCCACAAAAGGGGGAGGGGGAGTAATGAAACAAGAATAGAGAAGCTGGCACCAGAGTAGTGAGAATAAGAATAATGCAAAGCAGAGGGGAGAGAGCTGAAACTAGATTAGACAAGCAGTGAACACTAAGGAGGGGGGGGTGTCACAGATTGCATTTAAGCATCCCTCCCTAATACCATCTCCCTCTCCCTCAGGTTTCTCTTCTTGAGGTCTGACTAATGCTGTCTTCCTTACTGACTCTGAAGACAAGAAGAAAGCCCTTCTTTGTTTAAAGTCTTTATTGCTAATTTCACAAAGACAGGAAATACTAAGAGAAAATTGGGGAAATGGTCAACATCCCTGAATTCTTAGAGGCTTGTCTTTGTTCTGTTGTCACTGATCTCCTAGGATGCAGTGGTTAAAGCCTAAGGAGGTACTGTTTTCTTCTTGCTTTTGTTGTTTGATATTACTGTCTTCCCCTAGATCCACAGCAATTCTTTTTGTTTGACAGCTGAGAATAAAAACTAGTTATGAGCCGATGTATATTGAGTTAGACCCAAGAGCAACCACCAAGAGCTCTCGTTTTGGAACCAATTTCCCATTGCTATTACCAACCTTAAAACTGTACTCATAATCCCTGCTTTTGCTGGGGTGCTGGGAATGCTGGATTTATACTTCTACATACAGGAAGGCAATAATACATCAGCCGCCAGGGCTAAAGGCAGTATACAGGCACTAGATGACAGAATAAAAGATGGTATCAATAGACAAAAGTTCTTGCCCAGAAAATTAACCAGAATATAAAAACGGGTTTATTGGCTCCAAGAAAAGGAGCCACAGCATCCAGCTTTCAAGCTCAATCTCTCTGTACACATTTGGATAAGCCCAAGGTCCATAGAGGGGCCCATCCAAGCACCTTCTCTCCTGGGGCCAGGGACCGCTAGCTGCCTGATGGCGAGTCTCTGGTCTGTTCTGCAGGAACACCTGGCCCGGCCGAGGCAGCCTCGTAGTCCGCGATGTGGCGCTGGACCAGGGCGGGCATGAGGTGCACGTAAGCGGCCATGAGGCGGTGGTTAGAATGGATGAGTTTCCCAGCACAGCTGTGCAGGCAGGCCTCCTGGAAGGAAGACGGATGGAAGTAGAAACTAAAAGGGGTCCTGTCAAACCCTCCTCCTTCCTTCCCGGTCCCCAGCCTAGGAGTGAGGTAATGAAAGAGAGGGGACGTGGGAGAGAGGGGATGTCACGTCACGTTGTCAACTCCGGTACTCCCCCCTCCCCATAGTCTCCACCTCTTCGGCGTCCAGAGCTCGGTGGTGCAGGCTTGGCACACAGCGCTGGAAGCACAGTTCTGTCATCCGATTGTAGACCAACAGGAAGTCTCGCAACTGAGAGAAAAAAAGAACCAAGACTTCACCACCGCCGAGGCTTCCCAGGGTGCGCAGCCCGCCTCCCCCTGTGGGGGTTCTTGCGTGTACCCCTGGAAACAAATTGCGCGTCTAACCTGGAGAGCAACTTAGCTCTCACTCACATTTCTCAGTTGCTGCTGCTGCTGCTGCTGCTGTTCCATCACGCCCAGGACGCACGGCCTACGTCACTTCCGCCGGGGGGTGGCTCACAGAGTCGTCCCGGAAGTAAATTCTCGCTGCTCACCGAGAGCTCGAAGGCGTGGCTCCAGGCTCGCCCTGCCCACAACTGCAGACGTCACCTCCGCCCTTTTTCTCTGCGACGTGGCCGGCTTCTTCTGCCCAGAGAACATGTCACTTCCGCCAAATCTCTGACCTGCTGCTAGGATCGCGACGGGAACTGGAACCCGAGGTCCCCGCACGGTCCGGGCCTCGCGCCCTGAGGGGGAGAGCGGCCCGGCCCAGGTGAGAAGGACATACTTGGCCGAAGGGAAGTTGAACGCACGAACCTGTCCTGAGGGCAAGATGTCCGGAGCCCTTGGCAAGGATGAGGACACACCTGATGCCCAGGTGTATGGGGGTGGGGGGAGCCTCTCACATCTGGGAGGCTTCAACTGACTTTGGAAGGGATTTGCCTGTGTCCTGGGAAAGAGAGGCATTCACCTGACACCAACATTCACTAACTGCTTCAACTAAGGCCTGGTGGGGAGGGCCTGAGGGAATCAGGTGCATGAGATGGAAAAAGGAAGAGACCAGACCGCCTGAAGGAAGAGGGGAAGGAACACCAAAGAATGTGAAAGACCAAGATCGCAGAGCATGCCTGAGTAGCAAGTGAGCACCTGAGCCTAGGAAAGGGTTTTGGTAAACATGCCTATGCAGGGTTAAGTTCCCAGAGAGCATAGACCTCCCCTCTGGTCCTCACTGCTGTAGTTCCATTGCCTCGGTATCTCACATAGTAGACACTCACTAAATGTTTGTTGAATGACTGAATGCATGAATGGTTACTAAAGGCGAGGCTTTGGTGTGCATGCATCTGTAGAAATAATGTACTCAGAAGAGAAGAAATACACATACTCAAGAAAAGAAGTGGTGGCTGATCCCGGGACACCCAGGCCCTAAGACAACCCCTGAAACCTCTGAGAACACAGGGAAGGCCTCCTTGTTCTGGAGTGCTGGCCAGTTTCCAGAATTGTCTGTGTTGGGCTTTACAGCGTGCTGGGGTGGAGACCTTGACTCCAGTCCCTTCCCTAGCCATGACGGACGGGATCCTAGGGAAGGCAGCCACGATGGAGATTCCCATCCACGGAAATGGTGAAGCTGGGCAGCTTCCTGAAGATGATGGGCTGGAGCAGGTGCTTCTGTTTGATTCTTCTAATTGTTCTCTTATGCAGTCCTGACTTACAAACCTTTTACTTTCCACCATTCCCATAGTCTTCAGTTAACTAAACTCCTTCATACTTTTCAAATCTTCTTTATGGTTCTGTATAGACTTTGCTATGCACTGTCTCCATCCCCAAAATGTTTCATCCATCCTTGTGTTCCTGAGGTGCCCCCTCTTCTCTGACCTATAGGACCTCCAGCAGGTGATGGTGTCAGGACCCAACCTCAATGAAACTAGCATTGTGTCTGGTGGCTATGGGGGCTCTGGTGATGGACTCATCCCCACAGGTATGAATGATGGAGATAGGCTTGGGGGGGGGTCACTAAGACAGTTTGCAGACACGTAGAACACATACAGGAAAACTTGACTGGAGAGCTTGAGAACTGCTGGTGTGAAGTTCATAGACTGTCCATTACCAGGCCAGCTCCCAGAGTTGCCCATCTGCTTCCCACTTGCCACGTAGTCTCTAAGATAATCTCATCTGTCTTTTCCTCCCTGCTTCCACCACCTGAGCCAAGTTAAGACCGTGAGATTATGAGTGCTCAGGAGCTTAAGGCCAGTTTGGAGCTTTGTGGGGCTTCTCAGAGTTTCATTTTAGACTCTTATACTGACTAGAATTCTACCTAGAAATATCAGCCACCTTCCCTGTTTTCTGTGCCCACCATCTTTGATCCTGCCAATCGCATGTGCCATGTTTGCTTCTATTCCCTCTTCCTGGACTCCTACCCTACCCCAAGAATGCCAGATACATACATTGAATTGATTTGGTTGTCAGGACACGAGTCCTTGTTCCCCTAGTGAGCAGAAGAATGTAGTTGTCTGTCTAGATATTTCCTTCTTGAGAAACTAGTGTCAGAGAACTTGGTCCTTTAGGGTCTGGCCGCCATCCATCTCACAGCACGTCACCCTCTGGCCCTGGTGATGAGGTGGCCCGGGGCATCGCTGGAGAAAAGTTTGACATCGTCAAGAAATGGGGCATCAACACTTATAAGGTAAGATTCAAGTGGCTCTTCTCGGAAACTCTCCATGGGGACCTTTTCCTTTCCCCAGGTCTTACTATACAGTCTTTGCTGTGACTGAGATCGGGGGTGCTGGAGTAGTCCCCTGTTGGAGTAGAGTTTAGATTTCTGACCTCCCCCCCCCCCCCTTCCAATCAGTGCACAAAGCAGCTGTTATCAGAGAGATTTGGCCGAGGCTCCCGGACTGTGGATCTGGAGCTAGAGCTGCAGATTGAGTTGCTGCGTGAGACGAAGCGCAAGTATGAAAGTGTCCTGCAGCTGGGCCGGGCACTGACAGCCCACCTCTACAGCCTGCTGCAGACCCAGCATGCACTAGGTGATGCCTTTGCTGACCTCAGCCAGAAGTCCCCAGAGCTTCAGGTGCCTCAGCCAAAACAAAGAGGGTGGGGGTACTGGGCCCTGGTCCTTCCAGGCAGGCATTCCTCAGCCTCCCTCCCTCCCTCCCTCCTGCAGCCCCAGGGAGAACCCCTCTGGGGTGCGCCCAGTCCTGCCCCCAGCATCACTCACCCATGGAGGCAGCCTAAGGGTTTGTACAGAGGTCCAGAAGTTGGAGGGATTGTGGGAGAGGGCTCACCAGTACCTCACAAGTAACCTGTCTCCATATCATCAAGAATGCCTTTGGTGCTTGGCCTAATCAGACTCCCTCCCTGCCTGCTGCACTAGCTCTCCTTGTACCTGTCTTGTAAACTCACCTAAGAACCCCTGCCCCACACTCTTACCTCAGGCATCGCCAAGGGGACCTACTAACTCTATGGCTAAGAGAGCCTTGCCTAGAAGCAGTCTGGTTGTTGTAGTTTTGATGGCTGTTTCTTGTTCGGGATGGAGGGAAATGAAGGGCTCTACAGCTCCAGTCAGGTAAGGCATGTTACTCAATGCCTGTGCCTCCCTTCTGTCCTTAGGAGGAATTTGGCTATAATGCAGAGACACAAAAGCTGCTGTGCAAGAACGGGGAGACGCTGCTAGGGGCTGTGAACTTCTTTGTCTCTAGCATCAACACACTGGTTACCAAGACCATGGAAGACACACTCATGACTGTCAAACAGTATGAGGCTGCCAGGTGTGGGCCCAAGGTTTGGGAAGTTGGCTGGCATGGGTGAAAATGCTAACATTAGGGGCATACAGATTCAGAAAGGAAAGGAAGTATGTGTGTGGATGAAGAGGTGGAGACCAGCCTTTATCACCCCCTTCCCAGGCTGGAATATGATGCCTACCGGACAGACTTAGAAGAGCTGAGCCTAGGGCCCCGGGATGCAGGGACTCGTGGTCGACTTGAGAGTGCCCAGGCCACTTTCCAGACCCATCGGGACAAATATGAGAAGCTGCGGGGAGATGTAGCCATCAAGCTGAAGTTCCTGGAAGAAAACAAGGTGCTGCCCTACTCCCTTTGTCCTAAGTCACAGTACCCTCCTGATTGTTGGGTGGGGAGATGCCCCTGGCTAGGTAGTGGGTTGTTCCCCTAGCCCCTTGATACCTGAGCACTTTCAGATTGCCTTCCTCATCACTGGCCTTTTTTGTTGAGGATCTGGCTACTAGTCCCAGTAGCATAACTGAAAAAACATTGCCCCTTGGGCTGGGGTTCCAGAACCCTAGACCTAGCAGATCAAGTCAGGTTTCTTTCTTCATATTGCCCGTAATCTTTTGGCTGCTTGGAAAGTCCCCACCCCAAAGCACTGTCAGCAGAGTCTTTATGCTCTGGTCTGTGTCTGGGCTTAGGCTTGTAGCCCCTCCTGAAGGGTGTCTGAGGTCAGCCTTAGCTGACCCTGCTGGGCCCCCAGATCAAGGTGATGCACAAGCAGCTGCTGCTCTTCCACAATGCCGTGTCTGCCTACTTCGCTGGGAACCAGAAACAGCTGGAGCAGACTCTACAGCAGTTCAACATCAAGCTGCGGCCTCCAGGAGCAGAGAAGCCTTCCTGGTTAGAGGAGCAGTGAGCGACTCCCAGCCCAACTTGGCTATCAAGAAGGACACTGGGCGGGGCAGCCCCAGGGTGGAGGAGATTGGACATGGGATGCCCTTTGCCACTTACTTGCTGGCTTGGGCTCCCCTTTCCTGGTTGGGGTCTGACACCAGTTTTGCCCATACTGCTGTGGTATGAAGAGGGCCTGTAGGCCCAGAAGCTGCTGCCCTGTCCTTTATCTTCCCAGCCACTGGGCTTTATTCCCAGATCTTTTCCTTTCACTCCACAGCCAAAGGCTATGACAAAACACTCCCTGGCCAATGGCATCACTCCTCAGGCCTATCCCCAGCTCTTGGGATGTGCCCCTGACCAAAGACAGGACCTCGAAAGGCTCTGTCAGCCAATGGCAGCTCTTCTTGGGCTCCCCTGAGCCGATAGTGTTGCCTCCAGTACCCTTTGTCCCTCCTCAATGTGTGTCCATTGCAGAGAAGGGAACTGGGACCAAAAGGGTGGGGATAATGGGAGCCCCATTTGTGGCCCTGCATCTCAGTGGGCCCTCCTCTCATCCACCCACCCAGTTGAACTGTGCCTAGAGCCCCAGAAGACTGGGTTCTAGCACTAGGAATAAACCTTTCATAAAAGCAGGCCCAGTGAGGTCAATTTGTGGGGGACTAGAGGAGGGTGGATTGGTAAGAAATGCCCAGAAATCTTGCATTCAATTCCTGTGAATTCAAAAGAGCTGTAGCTAAGTTTGAGAAGCTGCCAAAGGCCTGATCCCCCTCAGCCTCAGAGTCAGAGCTTTATTTTCTCATTAGCACCGAGGAAATCCATGTGTCCGAAGAGCATAGGGTCCAGAGGGGGTTGGGCTGGCTGACCATCATGCGTTCAATCATACAGCCCGTGTTTACTGAGTGCTTTTATTTGCCAGGCACTGCGTTAGGCCCTGGGGAAACATCAGTGAATAAAACATAGTCCCTGTTCACAGTGCTTAAGGCCTCGTGTGGGATAGAGACAAGTAACCAGGCAACTACAATACAATGAGAAATGCTAGGGTACGGGTGCAGTGGGAGCTCCAGATAAGGGGCATCTAGCTTAGACTGGGGAGAGATGGTGAGCCAGCTTGAAAGCTGAGATCTGAAAAGTATGTAGCTAACAGCTCAGGGAGAAAGGCCAATATTCATAAAATCTGAATAAGAATTCAGTCCGGAATGAAAAATTAAGTGGGTGTGGCAAGAGGCAGACTTTTGATCTTTGGAGAAATGGAATTAGGAAACCTCTTGGAGATCTGGCAGCATGAGAGAAGCGTAGTATTAAGAGCATACTGTCTGGGCTATTGTGTAGCCTAGTGACCTCACTCATCACTCTAAGCATGAACCCCTCCTGAGCTCCTTCACATGCAGTGAGCAGCTACTGCAGAGATAAAGGCAGTTTCACGGCACCTGCTGTAACTTGCACTGCTCTTGTTGAAGTCAAACCTGAAGTTTATATAAGAAATCACGAGAAAACTCCCAGCAGCACTGTGTAGTCAGGGCTTGAGTGCCATCAACCACAGGTCCAGAGACAATTGCAGACTTTTTCAGCATTCTCTCACCTCTGGGGGGTGGAGAAGGGGGTTCTCATAGCTGAGAGTGCACACCAGTCTGACTTGACTCTTCCTCAGTGATAACTGCATCCCCAGCCAGGCTTCCTGGGCTTTGGTTAGCCTTTATGTAGTCAGCTGTCTGCCTTGATTATTAGAGGTGCTGGTCCTCATGTTAGCCCCCTACTTTATGGGCCACTGGGGATTTTTCGTTGTAAGGGCACTGAATCTCCAAATGGTTGGAGACAGAACCTGAAAGCTGAGCCCAAACATGGTTCCACCATTTTCTAGTTGATTAGGATTAATGCCTAGGGAACATACGCTCCGCTCCTTCCGTTGTAAAGCTGCTAATAAAAGCAGCTACCTATTACGGTTATGCGTATTAAATGAGATAATGTATGTAAAGTGATTAGCTCTGTCTGGCACGTAATAAACACTCAGTCCCTGTTAATGTACAATTTTTATTGTACCTAGGCTGTTTTTCCATAATGCAATGATTCTAAGAATTGCTCTGGTTTTTGGTGTTAGGAAGGAGTCGCGCTGGATGGTCTAAACCAAATTTCCTCACGAGGCAGCTCCTGAGGCACCTAAAACCGAAATGAAGTCTCCCAGTTAGCCTGCAAATCCCTTCTAGAGTTTTGGGCCGAGGTACAGGTGGTCCCCCTCCCTCCTGCTCAGTGGATTCTAAACTAGCAGATTTCACGGGAGCCTCCGGGAAAGCCAAGGAAGGAGCTACCAGAGGCAGCTGGAACGGGCTCTCAGAGTACTGAAGCTGGTTCTAGCTGCTTTAACTAGAAGGTACCAAGTGCCACTATCAAAGCCCAGCTACTCGCCCTCGCCCTTAGGCCTCGAGAGCCTGAGGCAGCAGGCGAGGAACCCGGATCCTAGATCCGGGATCCGCTTGCCTGCTCCCAACCGCACCGCAGAGGGAGAGCCAGGAGCCGCAGGGGCGGAGGGGCTGGTGGGCGTGGTCTGAAAGTGGGGGCGTGGTGGGGGCGGGCCTTCGGCTCTGGAGTCGTCCCCTCCCCCGATCGGTCCGCAGCCCCGCCCCGGCCCCTCCCTCCGGCCTGTGCGACGGGTCCGGCGGCAGCAGCGGCGGCGCCGGCGCGGGGACAGACGGAGGCGCGGGACGTGGGGCGGCGCCGCGGGCAGGGACGGGCGGACGGGCGCTGGCAGCGGGGGCAGCGCTGCGGGCCGCTCCGAGTGGCTGCAGTCCGGGCCTTGCCCTCCCATCCTGCTCCCACGCCGTGAGTGCGCCGCGCGGGCCCCAAGGGTGCGTCTGGTCCTCCTGTGTATCGGGGTGCGGGTCCTGGTGCTGGCGGCGGTGTGTTGAGTCCGAGCGTCTTTGGGTGGGGGCGTAGATGCTTTTCAAAAGCTGTTCCTGTCTCTGTCCACGTGAGGCGTGTCCGTGTCCGTGAGAGCAGCGGGGGATTCTTTGGGCTGTGGCTGTTCACGTGAGGTCCATGTTTGCGGGCGTTGTGGGGGGGGGGCGAAGGCGCGGGTGGATGGGTGATGGTTCATTTTAGGAGCGCGGGTTTTGGGAGCCTGTGTGTTGGCGGAGGGTACTGAAAGCTGCGGCCGATGGTGGTGGGGGTGGGTGGGTGGGGTTGATCGGCACTCTGGAATCTTGTGGCCCCGTTCATCTGAAGGGTTCTTTTCTCCCGGGTGCAGACACCTCCACTCCTGCTCCTTCTCCGTCCTCCTTAGGCACCAAGAAGCCCACCAGCCAGGATGGAGGACATCCTTCCTCCGCTGCGGGCACAGCTTGCTGGACAGGAAGCCTCCTGCAGAGGCTGTTTCTTGTAGGAAAGGACCCCTCTAGTTCTCCCTCAGCCTGGACCCTGACTGGAGGACTCCTGACCCCTCCCTGGTTCCCACCTCCTTCCTCCTGGACTTGGTTTCAGAACCTGGGCCACAAATCTGCAGGGACAGATGGTTGCAGGTTGGAAGGGCAGGCTGCACCCCAGGGAGGTCATTCTGACTTTAAAAAAAAAAAAGCAGGCCCTGTGCATGTTCCTAATGTGGGAACCCGATGTGGACCGCAAAAAACAGGACTTTCTCCAGAGGGAAGATGTGAGATTTCAGGGCAGGTGCAGTGGTTATCCAGGTCTCCAGCCACACTGTGCAGCACATCAGTGCCTATCTCCTAAGCAGGGGTCTGGTTTGCTGCAGAACCGAGAATGTGAGCTGCAGGCCTGACAGGTGCCCTGCCTCTCTCGGCTTGGATGGCTCCAGTGATAGAGCACTTACTACTTATGCTGTGGGAAGCTACCTTGTGTTACAGAGGTCTCTCTCCTTGGAATTTCGTTCCTTTGTCTTGTTTCTGCTTTTGATTTTGCTTCTTTGCTGAGAGGGACCTACAGAGTTTAAACATAACTCTTCTGTCACTAGTATCTATTGAGTACTTTCTATATGGGAGTTACCAACTCAACTGCTTAGGGGACAGTGGCATTTCTGCTAACAGAACTTGAGAAAAAAGAACCATAGATGGGATAGTATCACCTATGTTCAGAAGATATGTGATTGCTATAGAGAAGAGTCCTGAGAGTGAATGCTGAGGGTGACAAGCTCAGAAAACATTTATTTTGGAAAGCGGGGGGGGGGGGGCAGCCTGTGTGCACTCTCTAACATGCTTAACCATGTGATGGAAATTAGCAGTCAAAACATCAAGGTAGTTTGCGTTGGGATCTAGTCATAGCACATTGCAGTCTGAAGGAGCCTTGATTTTTTTGAAAACAAGAAGACCCTCTTCCTCCCATTGTATAAATATGGGTAGAAAGTTGTTTAGATATTATCTTGTGTGGTAGAGTTAGTGACAGGACTAGATCCTAAATTTCATGGCTTAAAAAAAAATACATTTCAAATTAAAATAGAATTACATCACTTTGCCTCCTCCCTTTCCTCTCTCCAGCCTCTCCCAGTTATGCTCCTACTGACCCTTCCCATGTTCATCTTAAGTTGACAGCCTCTTTTTCTTTGATTATTATTGTTAATATGTGTGTGTAAATGTATGCACACGTGTAGGGTCATGGAGACCCCAGCCCTAATGGATATGTCTCTTGACTTTTAAAACTTGAGCATATTTTTGCATCAAGGTTACATCAACCTTGTATGTCTCCATATACAAGACAGAAAAGTCCGAATCGAGATTCCTTGGCTTCTGGCTAATGGTGGTGGTGGTGGTGGGAGGGGGGGTTTGCATCTTTTATGGAGAGGAGAGGCACAGCAGGAAGAGAAGGTCAGGAGGAAAGGTGTTCAGTTTGGGACTATTCCTGTTCATCATCCAGACAAAGATGCCCAGAAAGGCAATTAGATGCACAGGTCTTGAATTCAAGGGCATCTTTCAGCACAAGGTTTTGGGGGAGGGCTTTGGGGGTTAGAATGGAATGCGAATTAGGACTGTGGCAAATAATGAGATTACCCAGGCAGAGTATGTAAACAGAGAAGAAACCCTGAAGCAAAACCCCATGAACTGTAGTAAGAAATGGGCCAGCCAGGCAGTGGTGGCGCACGCCTTTAATCCCAGCACTCAGGAGGCAGAGGCAGGTGGATTTCTGAGTTGGAGGCCAGCCTGGTCTACAGAGTGAGTTCCAGGACAGCCAGGGCTATACAGAGAAACCCTGTCTTTTAAAAAAAAGAAAGAAAGAAAAAGAAAAAGAAAAAAAAGAAATGGGCCGGGACTTAGATTGTGAAACCATGGAACCCAGGTGCTTCCCACTGGGGTCTTACTCCTACACTATGAGTCTGTTTGTAAATGTTTCATATTTCTGTTCTTTTATGCAGTTTTCCCGAGCTACCTATCAAACTCATGTTTCCCCCTCAAGATCCAGTTCAAACATCTCTTCCTTTTTTTTCATTCTCCACCAAGTTAGAAAAGTCCAGCCCTAGCATTTTGAACATGTCTGTCTCATGGTCCTTATCACTTTGTCATTATGTATGTGCATGTCAGTTTCCCACAGATAAAAAAGTAGGGAGCCGCTTGACCCAACTTTGTGTGTCTAGTTCCTAGAGGAAGGCTTGCTGTAGAGCGTGTCCTGGGACATTTCTTGTACCTACCCTGTCAGACATTAGTGGGGGAGATTGGTAGTGTGAATTTCATCATTTCCTTTCCCTGGAAAGGGAAGGGTTGCTCAGGTCCTAGGGCTTTCCCCCATCCATTGTTGTCTCTTCTCTTTTGGAGAAAGCCCAAAGACTACAACCTCCAGACATTTGTTATTTTTCTGAGCCTCAAATATACTTGGAGGCTAGTGAGTAGAAGTGTGTCTTTTTAGCAGGTGAGCCTAGCTGACTCCCTACACCCATACACACCTCAACAATGCCTGTGGTCACCTCCAGATCACAGCTGTGTAAATGCTGCATGGTGGGAATGTTGTATGACTGGAGGAGAACATGGAGGGGGAAGTTGGATGCTTGAGAATCAGGAAAAACTGAAAAGCTTTGAAGCAGTATTTTCCCCCTGTATGTCCAGCATCTCATTCATGCAGCACTAGCTGTCATTTGTTCAAAATCAACTTAACTCTCTGAGTCTGACTTCTCCACATCCCAGAAACTACACTTCTTGAAGCTAGAGCAGCTTCTTTGTGACCTTTAAATCTCTAATATTTCACAGTGACAATCTCTGCCTTGATGGTAAAGCTCTCTTCTCCCTTGGCCTCCAGATAGCTTGCTTCCTCTCTGCCATTCCTGTCTCAGATACCTTCTCAATCTTCTCTGCAGACTTTGCATTCTGAGCCTTTATCTTAAACGTTGGCGCTCCTGGGGCTGAGTTGCAGGCTCTCCTTTCTCACTCTACCCTGGTGTCATCTATTTCACTGAAGCTCCAGAAATATTCCTCTACCAAAGACATCTAAATTCATGTCTTCTCTTTCCTACACTTGGGGTTGCCTTTCTAACCAACAGCTGGACCTTTCCACTTCAGCTGTGTCCCATGGGCACCGTGGAGTCTTTGTGTTACACACTGGACTTATTCCTTGTCATCTAAACTCTTCCTGTTTCTAAGCTAGAAAACTAGTGACCATTTCTAATCCCTTCTTCTACCCTGTCTCTTTATATAAAACCAACCGGTTACCAGGTTCTGTTGGTTTCTGCCTATGAAAACTCTGTTGGCTTCCCCTAGCAACCATCTTCCTCAGGCCCGTTTCTTAAACTTCCACTCTTGACCTCTGTATTTTCCACACAGCAATCAAAAATCTACTTTTGTCATTCTGGGCTTAACCCCCAACCACCAACCACCACTAGACTTTTCCTTTGCACTTTGGATAAAGCCTTAATCCCCTAGCAGGGAAGAGGGTAAAGTCTAAAGTCCTTAATAAGGACAACAAAGCACTGTGTGGTGTAGCCCCTGCTCAGCTCTGCATCTCATTTGTTAGCCCTCTCCTGCCACAGCTAGTGATGCAGCTTCCAGAGGCAGAAGGCAGCATTGCTCTGTAACTTACCCATCCTCAGTCTCCATCCCTCTGGGCCCATCCCTGCCCCAGGTCCAGGTCGGGGGCTTTCTTTGTACTCCTAGAGCAGTCTGTTTCCTTATGCTTGTCACCACACTGCATTGCAGAAGTCTGTTTATTCGATTGTGGAATCCATGAAGGCTCAGCTGTGTTCATTTATCTTTGTATCCCAGCAAAAGGCGTCCGCTGCATGCTGGATGGGGACTGAAGTGCCTTTAGAACCAAGCCATAGAAGAGATAGGTGGGATAAGGTTGCCCAAGGAAGGAGGTTGCATCCTAGTTCTGTGTCCAGATGCTCCAAATGTCTGCTGTGATAAACAGCCCAGTTGAGTTCTGGAGGCATCATCTCTAGAACAGGGAGGTGACCCAGGAGCGGGAAGAGCCTAGAGAACCAATCTATTGAATCCTAGATTCAGACTGGGGCATGGCCACAGCAGATGTGATGCCCTGTGTGTCAGAGTGGGAAGCTGAAGCAGGAAGGGGAAGGGAGGGAGGAGCTGTTGGTCCTTGGACAGAGCCCAATTCCCACTTCTGTGTGACAGGCTGGGAGATCCCCTGGGTTTAAAGTGGGGTGGAGCCTACCGTCCAGCTGCCCCAGCCAGCTCAGCCTCCAGTACTCTACCTCCCAACCTTACCATTTACAGACTAAAGCTTCCACTTGCCTCCAACCTCCCTGCCCTGCCAGCTGCCAAGCTGCTCCCTCCCTCTAATGATGCCCTGTTATTAAGTCCCCCAAAATGCCAGTGCCCACATCAGGAGAGAATTTTCTCAAGCGAGTCCTTCCTTACCTTCCCACACCCACCCGCACATACATACGGGACAAATGCACTTTAGCTTTCCTCCTAAACCTCCCCAAACCTGAAGAGGCCTATGGGCTGTCATTCATTCGTTGTCTTTTGTTTTCCGAGACAGAGTTTCTCTGTATAGCCTTGGCTATCCTGGAACTCACTCTGTAGAGCAGGCTGGCCTCAAACTCAGAAATCCGCCTGTCTCTGCCTCCCGAGTGCTGGGATTAAAGGCGTGCGCCACCACTGCCCGGCTCATTCATTGTCTAAAGCCCATGGTACATGAAGCTGGCCACAGCAGTGGTGATCTGATCCTAGTCACTGCCTGTTTTTCAGCCTCTTCACGGATAACTTTCTGTCATGGATTGTCTACACCTGCTTTGTTAACTTCACCACTCCTCACTGAGCCGAACCACTCTGCCATAGCCAAACGTACTGAACGCTTCTAGTCTTTAACCTGTTTCATCCCATCCACTATCACTCTCCACTTTCTATCCCCAGACGCCGTCTCATCCATTCTTATTGCTTTAAGGGCCATTAATATACCAGTGATTCCAAATCAATAACAAGCCCAGATTTCTCTTGAGCTCCTGTATTCTGTTTCTCACTTAACAGCTCCACCTGGACATCATGTCCGTACTTCAGACTTACCTCGTCTGGAACAGCATTCCCTCAGATGCCCCCCCCCATCCCCCAGCTCTTTCTGTCTATCCATGGCCCTCTATTTGCTCAGTTGAGAAACTGAGGAGTTGTTATCAATGCTCCCCTTTCTCTCTGACACCCATCCTGCTTCAGCCTCACTGACATTACTTGCCTTAGTCTACCTTTCTGCCTCTGGCTCTATAACACTGTGTCGCCTGAAGAATTGGGGTGGTAACCTGATGGCCTGCCTCACTCTGTTTCCCCTTCTGTTCCTCCATAGTTGTCATGCCAGGAGAGTGTTTCAGTTTGTTTTCCTTCCTTTGTAAGTTGCTTCATCCCTTTGCCTATCTTAGGATAAAGTAATATTCTTACCATGTCTACGAGTCTTTCTTAATCTCTGTGTCCCCTCACTTAGCACGTGCTGGCATTCACTTTGCTTTAAGCACATGGTCCATGTATGAGCCTTCTCCAGAGAATGTTCATGCACTTTCGCTTCAGCCCTGCCCAGTCTCCCCACCTTTCCTATCAGTACCCCTACTTACGTTCTCTGCTTCCAGAGCCCTTTGTCATCACTCAGTAAGGAATTTAATTTCTCTTCACATCATTTTTCTTCATAGTATTCCATGCCACCTATGGGCAAGTCTGTATTTACTTGTTACTTACAATACTTTCTTCTCATTGTTCTTGAGAGCTGGTCTCTATATAGCTCTGGCTATCCTGAAACTCACTGTGGTCTCAAGCTCACAGAGACCTACCTGTCTCTACCTGCCACATGCTGGGATTAAAGGTGTGCACCACCATACCCAGCTGTCCACTGTCACTTCCTCACCTTTTCTCAGACATTTCCATTGTCTATGCACAGCAGGCACTTACTAAATAGATATTTTGAATTAGTTATCCAGTTCAGTAAAGATAGATCATTCTTTGTAACACACTCCTGGCTAAGTCCTAGAAATGGAGAAGTAAAATATTATGCCTGCTTTCAAGAACACTGCATAGGAAGGGAACAGAGAAGTAACAACATTATAGTATAGGGTAAGGTCTAGGGTGGAGGAAATCCAAGGAACAGGGGTAGCACACAGCCTCTGGGAAGTCTGGCCTTCCTAGAGGAAGTGACGTTTACATGAATGTTAGGCAAGGGATATCAAAGACAGTGGGAACAGAATGTCTAACTACAGAAACAAAGAGAACTTGGAGTTTTTTAGGACGTGAAACCATGATGACAGATCATACATTGTGAGACCAGAGGTTGACTGGGAGGTCTGGACAGAGTGTTGCTACTCAGCCTCTAGGGCCAGTTTAAGGGTTTTCTCCTCTGGACAGTGGATCCAAGGAAGTTAACAGGAATAATGATAGGGTCAGATCTGGGTTCAGAAAAGTCCCTCTGGTTAGAAGGGTGGACGGGGAGGCACAGGCTTAGGAGCAGAACACCAGTTACTGCATCCTAGTAGAGAACTCGGGCAGCCTGAGAGGGGAGCAACAGTTTGGGGTTTGGTGAGAAAGGAGTGCTTGTGAGTCATCCTTAAATACTGATCAGTGTGGCAAGAGTGCAACCCCGGGCAGTTGTGCTGACTGGTATGGGGATGGGCTACCTGAATGACGCTTAGAGGCTGGATGGAGGCGCTGAGCAGAATAAGAGCTGGTTGTTTGCTAGTGCAAAGTTATTCCTGTACTGTGTACTTGACATGTGCCTCTCTCAGGCTCTTAAAAACGAGTGTGTGATACGGGAATTAGTATTTGCATTATTAAGAATTAGAAACCGAGGCTTATAGATAAGAATGGTTCAGGGTCACCAAGCTGCCGAAAGAAGGCCTTTAAAATCCAGTGTAACCCCAGATCTGTGCTCTAAAATAGTGCCATGCTCAGGAGTCACTCAGCCCACGCACTCCAGCCGCCATCTTGTCCTGTCCCTGCAGGGAAGAAAGGGGCACATTTCTCTGCAGGGGACCTGGTGAGGAGAGGGGGAGAAGGACTGCTGGCCTGCCTGCTGCTGACTGTTTCTCTGTACACAGGCTGGTGTGAGTGGCAGGAACCATCTGTGGTCACCATGGCAAAAAGGGAGGACAGCCCCGGCCCAGAGGTTCAGCCAATGGACAAGCAGTTTCTGGTGTGCAGTATCTGCCTGGATCGGTACCGGTGCCCCAAAGTTCTGCCTTGTCTACATACCTTCTGTGAAAGGTGAGGAGAGGAGAGCTATTGGAGGGGGACAAAGACCCTGCAGCCCCTCCCCCTGTTCCCCCTAAGGAAAACCCATGTTTAAACAAGGGGAATGTGCATCCATGGGAGAGAGGGACAAATGAACCTCATCCTGCAGAGGATAAGGATTTGGTTGAAGCAAGCTATGAGAGAATCAGGAACTCTGAATACTGGGCCTAGAAAGTTGCCTAGAATTTGCCAGCTCCTTCCCAGATCTCAAGGAAGCCAGAGGAGAAATCAACACTGAGACTCCCAAGCAGCACTGGGGCCGGCGTAGTTTGTGACAGATGGAGGGATGGATATTTGAAGTTAGGTTTGTTCTTCTCTGCCTGTTCTGAGGCACTAAGTGAAAGGCAGAGCTGCCCAGCCTCTAGGCTTCTACGCATCCTGCTTTCATTCTCCTAATATTGAGTAACTGCTATGTGTCAAACCCTATCCAAGTGATTGAGTATGCACCAAAGAGCAAAGGGGGGGGGGTGGGAGAGGATTTTATTTTATGGATTTACTGAGACAAGATCTCACTGTATAGCCCTGTCTAGCCTGGAATACACTGTGAAGAGCAGGTTGGCCTCGAATGCACAGAGATCTGTTCTCCTTTACCTCCCAAGTGCTGGGATTAAAGGCATGCGCTATGCTACCATATCCAGCCCTATAGGCATGATCTTTATGATTTAAGGGTTTGTAGTAAAGTGAGGGAGGTAGCAATAAGATGTTTATAGAGCTGCATTGTAGACCGATGAAGTACACTCACAGTAAATTCTGCAGATACAGTATTCAACTGTGTGAGCTTAATGATCCATTAAAGTTTGTTGAATCCTGTGCATCCCAGGAGTTAGGTAAAGGGAATTTAAGAGCAGGCTAGACAGAATGGAAAACTCAGCAAGGCCATGTGGCTGGGGAGTATGTTCAATAAGGGGCCTATGAGAAACCCTATGGAACTGGAGCATAGGGAATGATTAGCAGTGGTCTGGGAGGTGGGCTCCATAGCCCATTAGGAAGGTCATCTTCCCTGAGAACCACTCAAAGCCCTTGCATGTTTTCTGCACACTCACAGTGTGTTTTGGCAGAATTTTCTCTCTGACCTCCAATCTCATGGCTGGGTCTTAGATGTCATAGTCCCCAGGTCTTCTCACAAGAGTCTCTCCAAACCTTCCATCTATCTCCTGCTTCCCTGACAGCCCTGCCCTTTGAGATTCCAGCTTCACTGTCTTCTTCCTGTTTACCAGTGGCAAAGATGTTGGCCTTCTTGCTCATTCAGATTCTTTCATCAGCCTGTGGACCTCAACCCACTTATGTCTGACTGACTCTGGAAAGTAGTACTTCCACAATTGTGAACTCCGGCCCTTCCTCTTCTAGCTCCTTCCATCCTGCTACTGCTACGACACCTTTGACTTGCTCTAAAGCCTAGGCTCCTCAGCTGTTCCCTTTCTTCCCACGTGCCACCTCCCCCGGCTTCCCTTTCTTTTCTGTCCATCCTCAGCCCTACAGCTGATCATCTAACTGTCCCTGGCTCACTTCCCTCACACCTTCATCCTCTGCTAAGCCTGTGTTACAGAGACTCGGTGCTATGGCACAGCTGTAACTGGATGCCTCTGCACTTATATGCCTAGAGCACTGAGCACTCTTGGGGGAAATCAGTGACTGCTTACAGTTGGCCACGGATTTTCTACTTGGTTTACATGTATTATTTTACTTAAGATATATTATTATTTTCTCCTTTGGCTGTGTATGGTATATGAGTCGGCGCATTTTTTAGATGTGTGAGTTCACATACATCATGTAAAGACCAGAGGAAGATGTCAGGTGTCTTCCTTTATTACTGTCTGCCTTATTGCCTTATAAAAGGGTCTTTTGTTGAAGCTCATTGTCTGGTTAAGTTGGTTGGCCAGTGGGTTTCTGGGATCTTCTGTCTCCATTCCTCCCCCACACCCCATGCTAGGGTTATAGGCCTGTGCAGCTATGCCTGGCTTTTTATTCTGGTGCTGGAGATTCAAACTCAAGCCTTCATGTTTTCATAGCAAGTCCTTTTATCAGCTGAGACATCTTCCCAGCTCCAACAGATACATCATTCCTATTTTAGAGAGGAGAAAATCAAGGTTGAGTCATTCAATGACAAAGGAATATAGCCAAGGCTACCCAACATATAACAGGGATATGAGAGAAGAGAAGGGTGCTGGCAATAGAAAAATCCTTGCCTTAGGAAATAAACAAATCTGGGTGTGGTAGAATGCACCTTTAGTTCTTATCAGTTTGGAGCTAGAGGGGCTATATAGTGAGGCTCTGTCTCAAAGGTAAAAAAATACAAAATAGTAACAAGAAAAGAAGTAAACAGTAAAAATGTACAAGCAAACAAGAGACAAGAAAAGAATTAAGCAGTAAAAAGGTACAAGCAAACAAGAGACCAGAAAAGAAGGCCTTGTATGCTGGTGAGTGAGGCAGGAGCTAGGAGGTGGTGGAACTGGAGAGTCTTTGTGTCGCCCAGGCTGGTGCTGAACAGTGACCCTCTTGCCTCAGCTTCCCAAGTGCTGTGATTCCAGGTGTGCAGCATGTCAGGCCGACCTGGACTTTTTGAAAAGCTCATGAGTTGTATAGAGAGTGAATTTTAAAGGAGCAAGAGAAGAAACAAGAGCAGCTGGAAATTGTGACAATCCAGGGGAGTTGACCAATAGGAGTTGTCCATCAGTTTCAAGGCCGTGAAGGAAGAGAGCTGGAATAATGGGATGAGTATCTTTAGGGACAGGTTCCAGATCAGGAGGTGGCCGTTGATGAGATGTGGGCAGTAATGGGAGAATGCGAGTGGACGGATGAGGAGAAGGACAAGCTTGGGGGGGGGGGTAAGGATGAAGAACCCATGATGGAGATGGGCCATCTGTTGATGTCAGAGCCACTGAGAACAGTGCAGAATTCGAGGGAGTATGTGTGTGTGTGGGGGGGGGGGGAGAAGAGTTGAGTCAGGAAAAGTAGTTCAGTAAGTGAAGAAACAACTCCTAGGTCAGCGGAGACAGCAGCAAGGGTGGGGGTGGGCATAGGCAGAAGAGAAGCTTCAAAGGAGCTGCAGACACATAGAATGTTCCAGTTGGGAAGAAGGAGGAGTCGACCCCACCTTCTGGCCCTAAGGAATGTGGAGCATGAAACAAAAACCACTCTCTACTGGGAGGGACTTCGGGGAGAAGTAGGTCACAGAGAAACCAGTTATTATTTGTAAAGCACTTAAGATCATAGCCGACACGTAATGTTTGGTACATTTTAATTAAGAACAGAAGGCATGGGCAAGAGAAGAGTCTGGGACACAGGACAGTTTGCACCGTGGGTATCTTTCCTGTATAGTCACCATCTCCAAGCATGGCAGCCTTCAGTCTGCTGTCTGCTTCTACCGTGGGTATCTTCCTCTATAGAGTCACCGTCTCCAAGCTCGGCAGCCTTCAGTCTGCTGTCTGCTTCTAGTAATCATCATGCTCCCTCGGTGACTCATCCCAGCCACCATCGTCCCTTACTCCTCCAGTCTTCGCTCTGTAGTTGAGCCTGCCTGAGACATTAGGCACTGTTACTCTGACTCTGTCCCTGTGTTCCGCTAAAGCCAGCCACCCTTCCTGTATTCCTTCCCCCCACCAAAGGATAGGGCCATCCCCTATCCTTGGTTATCCCCTTTAGGCCAACCAAGCCTCCCGCCATACCCAAGACATTGTCTGACTGGTTTCCTAGTCTCTTCCATTGCTCCCTCTCTACTGCTAACTTTAGCTTAAAGAGAAGCTCAAATCCCCATTATAGTGGCCTGGAGATGTGGCTCGGTAGTAGATTGGATAGACTGCAAAATTAAATAAAGTACCCCTATTCACAGAGAGGAACTGTCCTCTTGTCTCTTTGCAGCACCGTCCAGTCCTTCAACCCCTTCCCACTCAACTGCCCAGCCCCCCTCCTCCCTTCAACTTGTATCATTCAGACTTCTTCCTGGCAGCAGCTGTTGCTATCACCTTCCCAGAGAAAAGGCTCCTCATGTGTGCCAAATGCAGTGGGCACTTTGCACTGCTGAGCCACTTCCCACCCTGTGAGTCATTCCCTCCTCCCGACCCACGTCGCTGTCGGGACACAGTCACTCCTCCAGCCTCTCCATCATGACCTCTGCTCTTCATGTTCATCTTTGCTGAATTCTTTGTCCCCTCTCTTACCAGTGTTTACATCTTCTCTGCCATCCTCCTCTGGCTTGGCTGATGTTGATGCCCCTCCATCTCTGTCTCTTAAACTCCCTTCTCGTCAGTGCTGTTCTTCTGTGTGTTTTCATTTTGATGTGTGCCACCATCATTGAGATGCCTGAGTTAGGAGCCCCTGAGCCAGCTAAGACTGGTCTCCCTCACTCTCCATATGTACTCGTCATTGACTGTATCCCTTCTCCTCCTTCTTTTCTCTCACTGATCTTCCACCACCAACCCCAACTGGGTCTCATTGCATAGCCCAGGCTGATCGTGTAATCAAGGCAGTCCTCTTACTCAGTCTCCAGAGTGCTGGGATGATAGGCGTGTACACCCTGCCACACCTGGCCGTGTTTCTTCAGTATATATGTGTTCCTACCTACCCCATACCCCTAACCCAGGTCTATCTCACCTTCTGCCTGGAATATCCTGAGTGTGTTGAACACACACTTGCTTTGCATTTAAATCTAGGCTCCAGTGCTCACTAGCTTGATTACTCTGACCACTTACCATTGCTGTGCCCCGTCACATGAAGTACAAAGCATAGAACCCAACACAAGTGTCCTTGGTAAATGGTAACTGTGATGGTGCCACTGCCTTATCTACTGTCATGTCCCCCTCAGATTCACCTTCCTGCTGGGACCCGTGGCTAGGCTCCTCCTCTCTCTCATTATCCCTGCTAACCCTGTCCTGCTAAAGTGCTTTCTGTACCCGTCTTCCCCTCCCTCCACCTTTCTCCACTTGGCCCAACAGTTATTTCTCCACACAGGTTTCCTTGGCCTCTGAAGCATCTCTTGGTCTCTTCTCCACCCACCTGGGCCATGTGCACTTCCCCATCTCCTGAGCGCTTTGTGCGTTGTGCTTTTGTGGGCCAGGCTTTATATTTAACCCCCCTTACATGTGCGCGGGCCTTTTGTGTTTAATCCCCAGTGCGACCAAATTCTGTACTGTCTCCATCTTATACAGGAAGACTCCTTGGTTCATGAAAGTAACTTGTCAGTGGTCATAAGTGGATTAGGACCCTGGCCTGGAAATTGAAATGAGGCTCTAGGACCAATGTCTTTAATCTTTAAACTCTAATTCCGTGTCTTTGTTTTTCCCTCTGAAGACTAGGACTATTTTAAAATCTGGCACTGTGTTTTATTTTTTATCCCCAGAGCTTGGCACAAATTTGGCAAGAATAAGCAGTTTGTAAATGTTTAATGAGTTAAAGAGGCCAGGACTAGCGGGATGAGGGCTTGCTACATATTTTCTTGAGGAGGTTTGGTAAACACCTGTGAAAGGTGAGCCTTTGTTTGTTCAAGCAGAGGAATGTAGATGTGTCTGTTCTTAGACCAGGGATACATTTCTGCTCAGTCCTCAGAGGCCTTTTAACACCTGCTGGTGGATGAGGCCTGTGTGTTCCACACAACGATGCTTCAAAATGAAGTCTTAATTGCACACCTATGTAAAAGGGTTAGGCGTCTTGAGGGATGCTTTGACATTCCCCCTTTGACTCTCCCTTCTCCTTGGCCAGATGCCTCCAGAACTACATCCCTCCTCAGAGCCTGACACTGTCCTGTCCAGTGTGCCGGCAGACATCCATCCTCCCAGAACAGGGTGTCTCAGCCCTACAAAACAACTTCTTCATCAGCAGCCTCATGGAGGCCATGCAGCAGGCACCTGATGGGGCCCACGACCCTGAAGACCCCCACCCCCTCAGTGCAGTGGCTGGCCGCCCTCTCTCCTGCCCCAACCATGAAGGCAAGGTGGGCCCAAGCGAGGCCCAGTGAGGCCAGGACTTGGGGTGGGAGGAGAAGGAGAGGTGGTGAGGGTAGGGCGTGGTGGGTGAGGGGCTCTGCAGGGGTGAAGAGGTCTGAGGGGAAGAGACAGAGAAGTGTAGTGTGGCTGTCGCCTCACAGGAGCCCTTGTACCACCAGATGATGGAGTTTTACTGCGAGGCCTGTGAGACTGCCATGTGTGGTGAGTGTCGCGCAGGGGAGCACCGTGAACATGGCACAGTGCTGCTGCGGGACGTGGTGGAGCAGCACAAGGCAGCTCTGCAGCGCCAGCTTGAAGCTGTGCGTGGCCGGTAGGCATCTTCTGGGGACTGGTGCCTCAGGAGGGGCAGGGAAGGGGTCCCCAGGAGGGGAAAGAAAGGGGCTGGAAAAGGCAGAAATGGAAGGCTGAAGAAGGTCAAGTAGGGAATCTCCCAGAGGGCGATAGTGAGGCCCTCTTTGAAAAGGCCTGATTTGGCCGGGACACCCTCCAGCCATCCTGGTATGAGATGTTTCACCTCCTCAGATTGCCACAGCTATCTGCAGCTATCGCCTTGGTTGGGGGCATCAGCCAGCAGCTGCAAGAGCGCAAGGCAGAGGCCCTGGCCCAGATAAGTGCAGCCTTTGAGGACCTGGAGCAAGCTCTGCAGCAGCGCAAGCAGGCTCTGGTCAGCGACTTGGAGAGCATTTGTGGGGCCAAGCAGAAGGTGTGTTGGGTCACCTTTGCTAACCATGGTCTGTGATGAGATGGTCTTATTGCCTCCATTGTCCACATGAGGTTTCCCTTTTTCCAGTCTTCGTTTTGCTTCTTGACATGGTCTGTCATTGATGTTGTCATCTGCCTCCTTATCCACATGCATTGACGTGGTCTGTCATTGCTGCAGTCATCTGCTTCCCTGTCCACATGTGTTGACATGGTCTGTCATTGCTGGGGTCCTCTGTCTCCCTGTCCACATGCACTGACATGGTCTGTCATTGCTGGGGTCCTCTGTCTCCCTGTCCACATGCACTGACATGGTCTGTCATTGCTGGGTGTCATCTGTCTCCCTGTCCACATGCACTGACATGGTCTGTCATTGCTGGGGTCATCTGTCTCCCTGTCCACATGTATCTCTGTTTCTTTCTTTTCTGCCATGATACTACAAGCTCATCAGTAATCCCAGCACCTTTCTTTTTGCCAGTCTGCACGCTCACTACTTCTCTACTTCTTCAACAGGTGTTGCAGACACAGTTAGACACACTGCGCCAGGGTCAGGAACACATTGGCAGTAGCTGCAGCTTTGCAGAGCAGGCACTGAGACTGGGCTCTGCCCCTGAGGTTTTGCTAGTAAGAAAGCACATGCGAGAGAGGCTGGCTGCTCTGGCAGCTCAGGCCTTCCCAGAAAGGCCACATGAGAATGCACAGCTGGAACTGGTCCTGGAAGTAGATGGGTTGCGGAGATCGGTGCTCAATCTGGGTGCATTGCTCACCACCAGTGCTACAGCACACGAGACAGTGGCCACGGGTGAGGGCCTGCGCCAGGCACTGGTTGGCCAGCCTGCTTCACTCACTGTCACCACCAAAGACAAAGATGGGCGGCTGGTACGCACAGGCAGCGCAGAGCTGTGTGCAGAGATTACTGGCCCCGATGGCGTGCGCCTTGCAGTACCGGTAGTGGACCACAAAAATGGCACATATGAGCTTGTGTACACTGCACGCACAGAAGGTGACCTGCTCCTCTCAGTGCTGCTCTATGGACAGCCGGTGCGTGGCAGCCCATTCCGTGTGCGTGCCCTGCGACCCGGGGACCTGCCACCTTCCCCAGATGATGTGAAGCGCCGGGTCAAGTCTCCTGGTGGTCCTGGCAGTCATGTGCGCCAGAAAGCAGTGCGTAGGCCGAGCTCCATGTACAGCACTGGTGGTAAACGGAAGGACAATCCAATTGAGGATGAACTCGTCTTTCGTGTTGGTAGGAGGGCCAAGCATAGAGCCAAATGAAGGTTGAAAGAAGGGGCTGGTGCAGGCTCAAGGAAGGGTGGTGGGGGCTGGCTCAGGCAAGGGGCTTGGGGAGGAGAGGAGTGAGCCTGAAACTGACCTCAGAGTTCACTCATGTTTCCCTTCTCATCTCTTACCCACAGGCAGTCGTGGAAGGGAGAAAGGTGAATTCACCAATTTACAAGGTGTGTCCGCTGCGAGCAGTGGCCGCATAGTGGTAGCAGACAGCAACAACCAATGTATTCAGGTAAGCCTGTTTACCCAGCTCCTTCAATACCAGAAAGGACTCCTACTCTATGGCCTACCAGGTTACCTCCTGGAAGATAAAAGCCACAGTCAATACCATCTTTAAAGAGCAGTGAATCAAAGCGCCTATTGTCCACCCAGGCCAAAATAGTGCCCTGGACCTTCAATCGGGGCCAGGGTTCCTGTGCTTATGGCCTTTCCCTTCCAGCCATGCTAAGACTGTGTTAGCTCCTAGATCAGAGGCTCCTTCCTTCCTCTCTCTCTGTTCTTGAGCTTTCTGCTTGCTGGTCTGCTTTGTCTTAGTGTTCAGGTTGCAGATCTACCCTTCCCAGCTGTCTTCCAGCATACCAACCTGGCTCCAGAGTATATGCAGCCATCTCAATGTTCATGATCTCCGATGTACTGCAAACTCCTTCCTACAACCAGGAAACATGACTTCTCTTCTCTACATCCTGTGCAGACAGCACTGATCCTTGCACAGTGGTCATGAGTGTGGTAGATAGTGTAGTGATTGAATGCCTAGGCCCTGAAACCAGATACCTCAGCTTGAATCCTGGCTCTCCCTGTACTAGCAAGTCATGTGACCTCTTGGCACTGTAGTTAACTAATGTGTAAAATTAGGAAATGCATTTTTCAGGACTGTTGAGAATATTAAATGTACCTAACACCTAGCTGTTGTTAAATATATCATTGTCTGGGTATGGACTGTAAACAAAGTCAAGGAGGTGGGAAGGTGCTGGAGCCGGAAGTTCCCATCCCATCCTGGCTCCAAGAAGCCTGCTTTTCGAAACTTGAGGTGGCTGAGGTCAGATTGTAAATTGTTTTGGAAATTATTATAAAATTTTGATTTTACCCTGTAAGATTTGCTACAGTGCATCTTAGTTTTTACAAATGTATATTGGGCAGCTGAACCTTAACCCTGAAGATCCTTATTTTAAAACAGCTTTGAATTTCTTGACCCTGCCTGAATAACATTGTCCTGAATCCAGCTCTGCCTTTCATGTCACTCCCCGAAACTTCCTGACCAGACTCAACCTAGCAGAAACACTTGCAGCCAGATTATTAGGCCTGTTGGCTCTCTGTTTTTCTTATCGTAGCGGAACAGAGAAACCCAGGAAGGGATTTGGGGCCAGCCTAGATGATGAAGGGAAACTTGGGAGCTCTGGGGTAATACTGGGATTCCACTCAGGATCACCTTTAACTCCTCCCCCACCCCTTTTCCCTTTAAGCTAGAAATGCTTTCTAGCACAAAGGTTGAGATTTGTGGACATCTGTCGTGTTGTGCAAACTCTTGGGCGCTTACCACACATGCAGAAGCACTGGTGCTGCTTGACCGTCTAGTGTAGGGCTGTGAGAGGCCTGGCATAGTCCTCTCTTCCAAACACCTGCTGTTCTTGCTCAACTCTTCATTCCCAAGTCCACCCTGACATCATAGCTGCTGGAAGCTTCTTCTTGGATTCCAAAACTGAGCACTTGCTTCTCTTACTCTGGGCTACTACTTGGGACTGATAAGATATGGCACCCCCACCCCTGTTTTGCTCATGAGGCTGGGGGTCCTTGTGAGCTTGTTCAATCAGGCAGGGTAGAATCCTGCCGACAGACCACACACATACAACAGTAAGAAAACACTTTATGATTTTGAATGAACTTAATTTGTAAATATTTGGTATTGAATCATTATCTTAGTCTAAAAATGTTGATGAGCTCTTTCTGGGAACATCCTTTATGCTGTGAGCCAATCACATTCTCCTCTGCCACCCCCAGCCCTTTGCTATGGTGGTTTTCACACTTTTCCTTCTTTAGGTTGGTTTATTGGTTTTGTCTGTCATCTCTTTTTGTTGTCATTTCCATTGAGATCTTTGAAGTTAGAGATCTACTTAATCGTGGAGATTAAGATTATTGAGTACCAAATGTCATGGTAAAGAGGGATGGGATGGAGAATGGAGGGACTTGGTGGGCTGCATGCATGGTGTTCCCATTAAGAAGCAGGCCCTGTTTTAAGTTGAAGAGTTTGCTTTTATCCCTATTGAGTTTTGAGGCTGCTGTGTGGCTTCCACATGAGTTCAGGCCTGAAATTGAGCGGGGTGTTCTTTTGTTGGTTGAATGCCTAGTAGTTGCCAGAAGCTACACACAACTGAAAGTGCAGCAGCAGACAAAAGAGATGCTGCACCAGCTCCAAACAGGGCTTCCATCCTTAGAAGGGCAGGTCACAGATACAGCTACAAAGTGACAGTTGTTACCAAAAAAAAAGCTATAAAATGCATACTGTATAGCCCTAAATTTACATGCATGTATTGGTTTGAACAAAGTGGAAACTCTGAAGAAGTGACCTGGAAATTTGGAATTCTAAAGATAAATAGGAGTTGGCCAGTTCTAACAGAGTGTGAGAAAGGATGGGAAGAGTGAGGCTTCCCAAACCCCACTGTGAGTCCGAATCAAAGCTGCCAGCAGGGGGAGGGCCATGGACCACCTCACTGCTGATCTGCCTGTTCCTTTTAGTTCCATCACTTCTGGTCTTTACCCTCTGGTACTTCCTTTCTCCTGCTGACAATTCTGACTTTGCAAAGGACCAGTGCAGACCCCAAGTGCTTTGCAGGCTGAGCAGGTGAAGGCTTGCTATAAGGTCCATGTTGGGAGAAGTGATGTGCTGTGGTCAGACAGGTCTGGGAGACCTATCCCTGGGTGGCCCAGCCCATGAAGGGGAGAGCAGGGCTGAACTGAACATCAAGTCAAAGGCTCAGAAACTTGAACTCCCTCTGGTAGCTTCTTGGCTCTGATCCATTCATCTTGTGTCCCCAGAGGCTATAACAAAGTGGAGTGTTTGAGAATTCTTGAATGAGTAATGGAGCTGCTAAATTAGAAGCTATAATCTAAGAGGGAAGGGTTAAACAAGACATTTTAGGATGAAGAGATCTTAGCATCTTGTGAGGCTAAGATGGAGGAGTAGGAGAAGGGGAGATTGAAGGACTCATTCTAGGAGACTGGAGAGTTGGCTCTGGCTGAGTGTACTGGCTGCTGTTCCAGAGGACCAGGGTTCAATTCCAAGCAACCATATGGCAGCTCACAATTGTCTATTACTCCAATTTCAGGGATCCAGTGCCCTCTTCTGGCCCCCATGGATATCTGCACTGGTGGTTTATAGAGATGCAGGAAGGCAAACTACCCATATACATAAAATAAAAACCTTAAAAAAGGATTTATTCTGTCCAGACAAAAGGTTGCCTTGTCGGCCTATAACCCGAGCAGAACGATCTTTGTTGACTCTCCTCGCCTACCCCTTCCCAGTTAGCTGTGAAATTCTGTTGGGTCTTTCTCCTGTATTTCTCTTGAATCCATCTGCTTCCCTCTAGATTGTTTCCTTGGTCCAAACCTTCGTCGTTTGTCATCTAGATTCCTGCTTCAGCTTCTAACTGGTTGGCTAGCATCTAGTCCTGACTCCTTCCTGTTAGACTATTTCTGTAAAAGCAGGTCTGATCTTGTTGATTCTCTGGCCATAAATTGTCAGTGGCTGTTAGTTATAGCCAGGGCAAATGTAACTCCTGTTGACTACTCCCGCCACACCAGTGAGGTCCTCAGACTGCTCCCATGCTAGTCAGCCTCTGTACCTTTCACAGATTATGCTGGATGGTTCATCAATTGATATCTTTATTAGCTATTGGCTCACATCTCTCCTCTCTTGGTGCCTTTTCCTACCATACCCTTGGTCCCTTTTGTGTTTTCATATCCCCTTCACACCTCTACTGCGTGTCATTAAGGTAGCTCTCTCGAGATTCCTCTGTACCCCTGGCATGGTGTCAGCACATACTTGTTGAATGAGATCAGCACCCTTTCCTTTGTACCCACAGTGTTCCCCTCCTCCCTGCGCCCTCCTTTGCTCCTCTACTCCAGGTTTTCTCCAATGAGGGCCAGTTCAAGTTCCGATTTGGGGTCCGTGGGCGCTCACCTGGGCAACTACAGCGTCCCACGGGTGTGGCAGTGGACACCAATGGAGACATTATTGTGGCAGACTATGACAACCGTTGGGTCAGCATTTTCTCTCCTGAGGGCAAGTTCAAGGTGAGAAGCTTGCTGTTGCTGTACTCTGAACCCCTGCTCAGATGGCTATGTTACTAGGTCAAGCCCTGAAGTGGTCTATCACTAGCTCAAGATTCTGATACCAAGCCAAGACTTTACTTCCTACTATACTAGTCAGGATAAACTCTCTTATGGTATGCCTTTCCTACAGACCAAGATTGGAGCTGGCCGCCTTATGGGACCCAAGGGAGTAGCTGTGGACCGGAATGGACATATCATTGTGGTGGATAACAAATCTTGCTGTGTCTTCACCTTCCAGCCCAATGGCAAGCTTGTTGGGCGTTTTGGAGGCCGTGGAGCCACTGATCGCCACTTTGCAGGTATAAGAAAACAACGCCAAGACCCAGACTGAGATGCTCCAGTTCCATAGAATTTCCCAGGGTCCTCCTGTTGTAAGACCTTTCCATCCTCCCAGAGATCCTACCCTCATCTGACAGAGTGCCTCAGCTTAATGCTTTAAAACCCAACCCCCACTTTCTGTTCTTAGGGCCCCACTTTGTGGCTGTGAACAACAAGAATGAGATTGTAGTAACGGATTTTCATAACCATTCAGTGAAGGTCAGTGTCCTCTCCCCTCCATAACCACTGTCTCTTCAAAACAAAAACAAACTCCTTTCTTCCTTCCTTCCTCTTTCAAGCCCCCTTGAAATCCTTCATTGAACCAATAAACATTTATGGCATGGCTACTTTGTCCCAGGCACTATGCTAGAAGCTGGGGATTCAGTGTAAGCAAAACAAACACATTCCCTGTCTTCTTGGTTTGAGTAGGTCAGGGTAGAGGAGACACCCAGGAAATCTGAAGTGATAGATTCTGGAATAGGTACAGGGAACTATGGGAAGGTTGAGCGGAAGGCTTTGATATAAGGGTAGACCTAAAGCACCAGTAGAATTAACCAAAAATTAGAGGAGGAGTTTGACGCAAAGGACACAGAAGAGGTTAGGTGTGGTAATACACACCAGTAATCCCAGTGCTTGAAGGTGGAGGCAAGAAGATCAGCAGTTCAAGGTCACCTTTGTTTACATGAAGAATTCAAGGACTTCCTGAGCTATATATTACCCTGTATTTTTTTTTTAAAAAAAGAGACACACAGGAAAAGACCTGGAAGTTGGCATCATTTATGGTGCTCTGGAAACCATGGGTACTTCAGACTAAGTATGCTGCTGCAAGGTGAGGTTGAGACCTGTGTGACCCGTGAAGGGGCTGGCCCCCCTTTTAAGAGCTGTGGGGAGTACTTAAGGAATCGCAGGCAGGGGTGTGATGAAGCCCTGTGTGTCTTAGAAAGGTCACTCTGACTGGGGCAGTGCTAGAGACAGTGGCCAAGATGAGAAGGGAGAGTGCCCAGACCTTGAGACAGATATAGCAAGCAGTATGTCTATGAAAGACAGACTTGAGACAGAACCAGGGATGTGTTTGTTTGTGTCAATCTGTGAAAGGGGGAATGGAGAATGGGAAGTGCCACTCCCCCGGGAAAGCATCATCTCTGCAGTGAGATACAGTGTGTGATCCCTGGGAAGAATTTCTGGGCTAAGCTGCAGATCTGAGAATTCTCCCTGGAGCTTTGCCCCACCCTCCTAGGCCTTGCCCTCTGCCTGAGGTCAGGTCCCCAGTCCCTAGCCCCTTCCCCCACCAGGTGTACAGTGCTGATGGAGAGTTCCTCTTCAAATTTGGCTCGCATGGCGAGGGCAATGGACAGTTCAATGCCCCTACGGGAGTAGCTGTGGATTCCAATGGGAACATCATCGTGGCCGACTGGGGCAACAGCCGAATACAGGTGAGTTAGGCCCAGGGATGGCTTGAGAGTGAGGCTTTCTCTGTGCCTCTGTCCTTCCCCACACAGACTCTTCTCTGCCTGACTTTACTTCTGCTTCCATTCTCCCCGTCTTCCCCAGGTATTCGACAGCTCTGGTTCCTTCCTGTCCTATATCAACACGTCTGCAGAGCCACTGTATGGTCCACAGGGCTTGGCATTGACCTCGGATGGCCACGTGGTAGTGGCTGATGCTGGAAACCACTGCTTTAAGGCCTATCGATACCTCCAGTAGCTGCACAGGGCCCTACTTGGCTCATGGAGGGACGGACATAGGGGTGATTGGACAAGAGGGTCTGGCTAAGAGGTGGGCCAGACCCAGCAGCACTGAATGTGGGCATGGGCGTGGGCTTGCCCAGTGCCCTCTCCTTCCTCCCCAACCCCACGGTCGCACTTTATTTATTTGGTCCTTGCTTTGGTAACTGGGTGGGCCTGGACTGGTCCCAAGGATGTGTGCAGAGCTTCACCTAACCCCTTTACACCACCCCTTACACCCTCAGTCTGCTCTCTGACCCCCAGCCTGGGGCCAGAACAGCCTCTTACTTCGGAAGTCCCTCTGGTTGTCTCCCTACCATCCGTATACACACTGACAGAGACAGCAATACCCCACCCCATATTAAATAAATGTGTGCGCCAAGGTGTTTTTGCTAGGTTCTTGTGGGGTGGGTCTCCGAAGGGTTGGAGTATTGGTATCTACTATGGACTGAAAAGTAGTCAAGAAGGCAGGCAAATGACACAGTATTGGCAACAAGTTGTGACATTTTTAAAGGATATTTTTAATGTTTTTTGTCTTGTTTTAAGTATTCATTTTAATTTTATCAATATGGGTGTTGTGTTTGCATATCTGTCTGTGCACTACATTCATGCAGTGCTGTGAAGCCCAGAAGAGTGTTAGAGCCCCTGGGTCTGGAGTTAGAGATGGTTGTGAGCCATCATGTGGTTGCTGGGAATTGAACTCAGGTCCTCTGGAAGAGTAGCCAGTGCTCTTAACTCCTGAGCCATCTCTCCAGCCCCTAAAGAATATTTTGACTTGCTCTTTGACAATGTCACATGTGTATAAAATGTACCTTGACCATATCTACCCCCTACTCACCCTGCAACCCCTCAACGTGTCCTCCTGCCCCCACATTCTCTTCTTTTATAACTCTCAGAGTCCAGACTCAGACTTGCCTAAAAACAACAACAAAAACAAAAACCACTTCAGGCTACGAGAACAAAAACAAAGAGTGAATCTCTGGAACCCCAGCCACTTGCCAGTTCCTCATTCCCAGGCTTTGTATCTCTTGCATTTGCTGTAGAAATAGACAGGTCCCTCCACCCTCCCCTCATGGGGCTACAAAGTAGGAAAAGATGGACTCTTATCCAAGACTTAGCCACAGCTACGAGGAGAACTGTTTTAGATACGAAAGCATTCCCTGAGGCTTGTCCATGTGGAGGTTGGATGTAAGAGGCACCATGGTCACTGGTAGAGGTTATTCCAAAGACCTGGACCCCTAACCCTTTCCATTGCTGTGCTCCAAGGTTGCTGCCCTTTTCCCACAGTGGAATGGAGGTTTTCACATTGCATTCCAGAGCTCTAGTCTCTTAGGGTAGGACTGCTAATCCCAGAGATAATTAAAACAGTATTCAGTGAACTGGGAGGTAGGGACTACAATTTCTCTTTCTCTGCTGGAGACTGAAGCTCAGAGAAATAGGTCACATTGTTGACTGAAGAGCAGAGTTGAACTATAGCTGTCATTCTCTAACAGTAAATTACAGTGTCTTTCGTCCTGAGCTCCTTGCACCTAGCATGATGATTGGCAGAGAAGGTACACAAGATTTGAGGAATAGTGGATCTGAGGAGGTTGGTCATGAGAGGTTATGAAAGAGAGAAGATATCCTAATGTAATTCCTGGCATTGGATTGGAGGCACTATGAACATCACAAGTCTTTGCACTACTTGACTGCATGAACTACTTGGACTGCATGGAAGCCTTGGTTCTGCTTACCTCTCTGGTCCTCTCCATCTCCATCGTTTGAGACCTGGTAGGTGGGTGGAGGGACACATTTCCTGAAGCTGTAGGGCAGTGTTCTCTCCAGGCTACACACCTGGCTCTGAAGGGGAGCAGTGCTGCCTCAGTCCATGCACTGACATAAAGAGGCAGTGGGCTCAGTGTCTGCAGAGTCTGTTCCTTCCCTCCATTCCAAACAAAACAGCAGCTACACAGAATGGAAGTGCCAAGGTCAATAGGGAAGTAAAGTGATAGTAAAGGTGGCCTTCCTTGGATGGGAGGTCACCAGAGAGCAGCCAGCCAGAGAGCAGGACCCACCCTTGAGCTGGTTTCTAGATTAGGCAGTCTTCCTAAGCCATGTAAGAGGTATCTCAAAGAGAAGCCACTTAGTTCTTCCTAGATCCATCCACCCTGGGTATTTCCCATCTAATTCTGATCAGAGGTTTGAGTAGGTATAAATGATTCTAGGATTGTAGAGCTCATGTCAATTGGTGTGACTGAAGTGATCTTCACATACATGGGGCAGCACTACAAAACCTTTGTCAGGACAGATCAGAAAGTTATTTTTGTAGTCCTGCATGAACTCAAATCCTGCTTGTTCAGTGATCCTCTGTGGCCGTGGTTCTCAACCTTCCCAACGCTTCAGCCCTATAATACAGCTCCTCATTTGTGATGACAGCCCAACCAAAATGTTATTTCACCACTACTTCATAGCTGTACTTTTCCTACTGTTATGAATCATAATGTAAATATCTGATATGCGACCTCCCTAAGGGGTTGGGTCTCAGGGGTTGAGACCACTGCTCTATCGCCAAATATGTTATTTGGCGATACTTACTACTTACTACTTAAAACAATTGGTCAGAAAGAGCAGTGGGCCCTGGGAAAACAAGGCAGAAATGGTCCTGTCCTTATGGAGGTTACAATAGTGGGAAAGGAGACAAAGAACTAAATGCATAATGGAAACTTGAGTTCAAGTATGAAGGTGAAAAATAGAGGACAAGGACAGAAATAGTGTTACTAGGGGAAACGGCAAGCCTCTTCATCAGCCTGCTGAAGAAGGAGAGCAGCTAAGGGGTTAGCCATTGTAAGTAAAGGAGTCGGAGATAGCCAGAGGAGGTCCTGATGGGCTTGGAATCTGTAGGAGGCCAGAGTGGCTTCAAAAGAAGGTGGTTGGAGAGAGAAAGAATCAGGTTGAAGAGTGAGAGCTGAGCTGGATTTAATTAAGACCAAATTTGAGTCCAAATGTAACAGCAAACCACTGAAAAAACCCGCAAGCAGTAGGGCTGGGCAAGATGAACTGGTGACTGGAGAGGTGGGAGGAGACAAGAAAGAGATTGACAGCTCTAAACTCCCCTGGAACATTGGGTACTTTAAATCATCTGTTGCCTTCCAGTTCTAGGGATGTAGCCTATGGAATGATTGGACAGATACAAAAGAGTGTGTGCTCCAAATGCTTAGCATAGCTTTTTAATACAAAACAAATTCCAGAGAAACTTACTTGTCCATCAGCATGGAATAGTTCCATAAACTTTTTGTGATATGTATTTTTAAATACCCTATTTGTACCTTTAAAAAAGAAAACAACAAAAACAACCAAAACCCTGGAGAAATAGCTGGGCATGGTGGTGCATACCTTTAATTTCAGCACTCAGGAGGCAAGAGGCAGAAGGATCTTTGTGAGTTCTAGTCCAGCCTGGTCTATATAGGGAGTTCCAGGACATAGACTCTGTCCCAAAATGACAATAACAATGCATAGTCTTGTCTTTACAAGCATGTGAGAGGCTGAGGTGGGTAGACTACTTTGTTTCAGGCCAGTCTAGGCTACACCATGTGTCTTAGCCAGGGTTTCTATTCCTGCACAAAACATGACCAAGAAGAAGCAAGTTGGGGAGGAAAGGGTTTATTCAGCTTACACTTCCACGTTGCTGCTCATCACCAAAGGAAGTCAGGACAGGAACTCACACAGGGCAGGAACCTGGAGGCTGAAGTTGATACAGAGGCCATGGAGGAATGCTGCTTACTGGCTTGCTTCCCCTGCTTGCTCAGCTTGCTTTCTTATAGAACCCAAGACTACCAGCCCAGGGATGGCACCACCCACAATGAGCTGAGCCCTTCCACCCTTGATCACTAATTGAGAAAATGCATTACAGCTGGATCTCATGGAGGCATTTCCTCAAGGGAGGCTACTTTCTTTGTGATAACTCCAGCTTGTGTCAAGTTGACACACAAAACCAGCCAGTACACCATGACTAACAGGCCACACATCTAGACCCTGTCTTAAAACAATAAAAATGCTGATGTGTGAAGTATGCTGTAGAAGAAAATTCGGATCCTTGTTTTTAGGGAGATAAGAATGGGAAAAGAGCCAGGTGTGGTGGTGCACGCCTTTAATCCTTGCACTTGGGAGGCAGAGGCGGGTGGATCTCTATGAGTTTGAAACCAACCTGGTCTGCATAGCAAGTTCCAGGCAAGCCTGCCTCCAAAAGGGGGAGGGAATACATGACAAAGCTATATATAAATCTTTTAAGCAAGAATAGGTAACCTCAGGCATCCTTTTGGAGGTCACCATGGTAATGAGAACTGATGTAGAGAGCAGACTGATTACAGAGGAACAGGAGAAGTGGGGAAGCTATCTCAGTGAGCAGATGAAAAAACATGGCACTTGCACTATTAGAAGACCAGAAACACACAGATTTCGTGTATAATTACAAAGCAGAACTCTCAGGATTTCGTATTTATGTAACAGTATTTTAGGCATTGTTCCATGTGCTGAAGATAAACAGTGGTAGGGGAAAAAAACAGATGAAACCCTTATCCTGAGGCTGGGTTTGTATAACTCAATGGTAGAATGCTTGCCTAGTGTGTGACAGACTCCATGTTTGATTCTCCAGTTCAAATAAAAAGAAAAAAAAATCTCTGCACAATTAGATAATATAGTGACTAGTAGATTCTGTAGCTCCTTCATTTCTGCCTAGTGAGAACTGATTGTCAGAGACTTTGAGACCTGGTTGCTAAAAACCAACCATTATTAAACTGTAGCCAGGTACCATGACTCCCTATAAAGACTAGGCTGGCCTCAATCTTACAAAGATGCTCCTGCTACTGCCTCTCAAGTGCTGGAATTAAAGCCGTGTGCCACCATGACCAGCGATTTCTCCAGGCTTTTTGTTTGGTTTTAAGGATACATACACGGTTTTTGAAAATATGTATTAGCAAACGTTTATGTAACTTCTCCATGCTGATGTACACCTAGGTTTCTCTGGGATCTATGATTATAAATGTAAGCTGCTGGGTGATGGTGGTGCATTCCTTTGATGCCAGCACTCAGGAGACAGAGGCAAGTGGATCTCTGAGTTTGAGGCCAGCCTGGTCTATAGAGTGTGTCCAGTGTTTACACAGATAAACCTTATTTTGAAAAACAAAACAAAGCAACTACCGAATCAAAACCAAAACAACAACCAACCTGTGTGCTCAGTACTTAGGAGACTACAGCTAAAGAATCATGAGTTTGAGGCCAGCATGGGTGAGTTACTGTCTCAAAAAAAAAAAAAAAAAAAAAAAAAAAAAAAAAAAAAAGTAAACTATGACCTCGAAATTAAATCTTTTTTAAAAATTAAAGTTGAATAATACACAAGAGCAACTCCTACAGCCTGTTTTACCATCGTGTGTGCCCGAGTCACGTGTGCCTGAATTTCTGTATGTCTCTTAGGTAGGAAGGCCACATAAAACTCCATTACAGTGTGTCTCTTCTTTCACTCTGTGTTTCAAACATTTTGTAGCTTGATCAACTATTGTAGAGGAATTTTAATCTAGCAACATGGCTTCTCTGGCAAGGGATCATATCCAAAGACCTTTTACAAAGATCTGGCTACAGATATGCCCTTAGTACACACCTTTAATACCTCTGGCTGGAATACAGACACAGTTGGTTGTGGTGTGTGAAGAGGCAGTTTCATCAGCACAGTTTTATAGACAGGTTTCAGGTGAAGACAGAATGAGCCAGAGATGAGAAGGACCCAGAAGACTAGAACAAATTGCTAGAGTTAGTTTGAGGCCAAGCAGAGCAATTCAGTCAGAAGCAGAGAGAAGCTGGTTTGGATTAGTCATCATGGAGAGGAGTTTGAGCCAGAACAACTAAGTTGAACCAGCCAGCCAGAGCTCAGAAAGAACTAGAAAGGGTAAGCTTATTCAGCAGTAAGCCTCCAGGACGACAATAGAAGTTATGTTTACAAGCTATGATAGAATTTACACCACAGAAGTCAGCAAATGTTACAAATCAGGGCTTTCTCCTTCTAGAGAACAACTGTTAAATATTTACGAACATGCCCCTTCATAAACTTAGCACAGCCTGGAATCAGGAAGCCATTGTTTAAACCAAGACTCTATCAGTTGTAACAGTGTGATTTGGCTAAGATACCTAATGTTGCTCTCCTCAATTATAAACGAAGACAGACAGTTCTGCCTCATCTATTTGTGCAGCTAAATTAAAACACCTGAGGTGGATGATTTTTAAAGAAAAGAAATGTATTTCTCACAAGTCTGGAGGATGGGAAGTCCAAGATCAAGGTGCTAGTGAGTTTGGTGCCTGCTGAGGAGGGCCTGCCCTTCACCTGGCAGGAGAGAGAGAGAGTATCTGTTTCTCCATGCTCTTTTTATAGCTGCATTGTCTCAGAAACTTCTTAGTAGGTCCTACCTCCCACCTCTGCCTTATTGGGAAATAAACTTCCAGTACATGAATGTGGAAAGGACAAATATACTCAAACCACAGGATAGAAATAACATTTATTTGATTAAATGAAATTTAAAAACATGCTTAGTACAACAACAGACACCGGTGCCTAGTAAATGTGAATAAATTATTTTCTACTCATAGGGAGATAAGAATGGCTGCTTGGGAGCAGGAGAGATGTCTCAAAAGGCCAGAGTGTAGTTCCCAGCACCCAAACCATCAGGCTTACAACGGCCTATAAATACAATTTCAGGGTTCTAGCCCCTCCCTCCCACCCCCCCCACCCCCGCCTTAGGAACCTGCTTGCACATGCTACACATACAAACAAGCAGGCATACACATATATAAAAATAAATAAATAATAAATAAAATAAAAATGAGCACAGAGAATAAATTTTAAAAAGAGAAAATGTTGGAGGGGTCAGTTGAGGCCAGTGAGCTCTTTTTAGCTGCCTGAAGCTTTATTCCTCAGCCTTCAAATCCCAGGAGAGGGAGAATCCAGTCTCTACTTTGAAGTACTCAGCGGAAGCATCAGGCCCAGCACACCCAATACTCAGTAGTCCCAGGAGGAATGAATGAAAGAAGTCTAGTTTTAGGGCAGGTTAGACATAGCTATCCCAAGGGATAGTGAGGTCAATGTTCAGGTTAAATATAGAGCCTTGCGATGCCCGAGGATGTCCTAACGATTAAGTCTTTTGCTGGCCTGTGTTCGGTCTTTCCTAGGGGACAGGGGGAGGGGGGGAGGGGGAGGGGGGAGGGGGAGGGTCAGAAAGCTGAGAATGAAAAGACTACACCAAAAAGGAAAGGATTTTATTTCTCAGAGCTTGAATTTCTTTGGAAATAAAGCCGGACCGAGGTCTCTGTACCCTCTCTGATTAGTGGAGGTTTGCTGAGGACTGGAAAGGAGCAGAGAGGAGGGTGTGCTCCTAAGCCCGCAGAGGTAGGGGTTAGAAAGAGCGAGAGGGGAAGTCCGGAAAGCCAGTTTGCAGGAGGGAAATACTCCCAGCCTCTGACCTGTGATTGAATGGTGCGAGTGCACTGTAGTCTCCAGGGGGCGCCCATGCACAACTGTGAACAAGTTTCTTGGTTCAGACAGGATCGGGACAAACAGGCATGAAATCAAGGTCAGTGCTGTGTTGAGTGCTTGAGAAGAGTTACCTTGTGACTTACGACCTGTGGCCAGCACAAAAGTTGCCAGTAAATTCACAGCCCAGAGTTCCCAGAAGGATGCAACTCTCTAACTCACAGTTTTAGCCTAGAAGTTGGACTTCGTTTGCCTGTTTGTGAAACACTGGGGGAGGGGGGGAGGGGGAGGGAGGAAGGGGGAGGGGGGAGGAGTTGTCCCTGGAGGTTCCAGTAATGACTTTAAGCCACCAGATGAAGGAATGGTAGACAAGTGAGTAAGGAAACAATGGTATAAAACTAGGGCCAGAAACATTATTCTAAGATAGGTGAAGGATCTGGGAATGTCACCAAAGGGCACCAGAGCTGTATGGGGAAGAGGCCAAGCTTTAATATGAGCATCCAGTATTTGTGTATTCCCTTCCTCCCCCTCTCTTCTCTTCTCTTCTCTTCTCTCTCTCTCTCTCTCCATTTTATTTTTTAAAAGGTTTATTTATTTATTTTATGTCTGTAAGTACACTGTAGCTGTCTTCAGACACACTGGAAGAGGGCATCAGATCCCTTTACGAATGGTTGTGAGCCACCATGTGGTTGCTGGGAATTGAACTCAGGACCTCTGGAAGAGCAGTCAGTGCTCTTAACCTCTAAGCCATCTCTCCAGCCCCCATCTTATTTATTTTAAACTTATTTATTTATGTATATGTGGTACTTTGTCTGCATGTATATCTGAACACTACAAGACAGTATCAGACAGTTGGGAGCTGCCATGTGAGTGTTGGGAGTTGAACTCAGGACCTTTGGAAGAGCAGTGTGTGCTCTTAACCACTGAGACATCTCTCTAGCCCATGTGCTGTTTCTCTTTAGAGGTCTCTGCTAGGCAGAGGGAGTTACAAGTTGACTTACAAGTTCGTAAGGGATCCCAGAAAGGCCCTATATTAGAGTATTAGAGACCACAGCCTCTACTTAGTGGAGATCCAGCCAGAGATGCCTTGTGGTCAGAGTATGGGTGTCCAGTTTCAGTGTTCCTTGTCCTTTGGGAATCTAGCTTTGCCCACTGACCCATGAGGAAGGACTAACACTAACAGCACATTTTATTTGAACCAATTTTAACTTATCCCTGTTTAGCTTACATATGAATAAGCCTCGCTATGGTTATTTAATTTGTCTTTGACAATTACTGGGGGTCACCCCTACTATACTTTTCTAACTCCAGGCCTGGCTACTTCCCCCGTGGTGTACCCCAAACTTGCTGTTTTTCCTGGCCATGTGCTCATGGGCCATCTTCCCTCCTCTCTCCTCCTGCTTCTCCCCTCACCCTGCAACCCCCAACCAAGGAACGCAAAATCCTCCTACCTCAAATCCTTCCAGTAATTGGCTGTGCCATTTTTACTTAACCAATAGTTTTAAATTAAGGAACAAGGTTTGCACAATAAAAGATGGTATGAGTGAGAATTCACTCATAGACAAGTAGACCTTCTGGTACGTAATTTAACATTACAATACATAGCAATAGACCCAACCTCAACAGGATTTGGCAGAATCCCAGAGCTCTGGTTTTCTATTTGGAGGATTTTTGTAGACTGCAAAAGTGATCTCGGGTTGAAACGAGCAGCTCAGTATCAGAGCATGTTCTCTGCATGAGCATGGCACGCAGTTGATCTCAGCAGCTCATGAAGGAAAAGGTTATCTCTGGCCTCTGCTCAGGTTGTGTAGAGGGATGTGAGGATTGTAAGACACTTAAGAGGGCCGCTAAGGAACAGACATCTGGGAGACTTGGGCTAACGCATAGTGGATACTACCTACAAGTCTTTACAGATATGGCGACAAATCTTGGGTAGAAATGAAGCAGGTTTTGAGAGAGATGAGACTAGAAGGTACTGGTAATGGCAGGTAAAAACTCAGGAAGGGGAAGGGCGTGAGACTGAAACACTGAGGAGGGAAACAGGACCACCAGATAAAGGGCAGTGGCAAGCAAATGTAACCCCTAGAGTTCAGTATGCACCTGTCATGAAATACCCCCATTAATAATGTCCACTTACTACAGAGGAGGGAAAATTCTCAGAAATTTAATGACAAGAGGAGAAACAAGTCAGCAAAATGAAAATAAAACAAGAACAGGGCTGGGGATGGTAGAGCACTTGCCAACATGTGGAAAAGCCAGGATTGCTTAAGACACAAAACTAACAAAAGCAGCTAGATCCATTGCTGGGAAAATAGTTCGGGTCTTGCTGGGTGAGGTAAGGAAAGGAGAGGCTGAGAAGTGGAAAAGGCTGGTCAAGAAAGTGTGTGTAGAAAAGGTAACATTGAAGTAGAAATCAGTCGTAAATATTTGCATCCTAGTTACAGTTCAGGATGTCCTATGATAGGCAAATAAAGCATTTCTCTCCTAAGTCAGAACTATCAAGAGAGACTATGGGGAAGACACACCTCCTCTTTGGGCCCTGTTACTGTCAGGCCTTCCCTCAGACGCCTTTTGCAACTCTTTTTTCTGGGCAGGGGTTGAGTTTGGGACAGGGTTTGTATTATATGGCAGTAGTGAGACAATACCTCCAAACCAGTAGTCCAGAGATAAAGCTGAAACGGTTTAGGCATATTCTCCAGAAAAGGCCTCCATGACTGATACTTGGAAAAAGTTCTCTTGAATATTTCTGACATTCATTTGTGTGTGCAGGCACTATAAGGTGCTGATAAGTGGCCATCTGTTTAGTTGCCATAGGATTTAGTTGAGTTGGACCTGACACTTGGTACATTCATTCCCTCCTACTATAGAGGTGAACAACCTCAGAAGGTAACCATTCATCCTATTGGGATTTATGAGCACCACCACCTCTTGTCAGTAGTCAAGAGGGTCTCAGTGAACATGGGCTAGTCACAGCTGGAAATTTGCTGAAGGGGGTAGCGGTTGCTGCCGGGAAGATAGTCTTGGATTCAGGTTTTCTTTTAGACTTTGACCTTATTTGCTGTGATGTCATCTGCCAATATTGGCATAGTCATGGAAGACAAATCTTTCTCAATAGGGTGGGAAGTGGGGGTGGTGCTGTTACCAGTTCTATATAAGTTCAGCCTCCTGCCCAGTTCTGTCCTGTGTGGCCTTTGCAGCTCAGCATGGCTAGGACAGTAGTGGCACTAAATATCCTGGTGTTGCTGGGTCTGTGCTGGTCCCTGGCTGCTGCCAACCCTCTTCCTAGGTGAGTAGGGCTGCAATTAGGGAGAGAGGATTGTAGTCTGGGTTGGTGGGTGATGGGGCCAGTTTCTAGGTCACAAGCTAAGGAAGAGGAGTAGGACCCAATGGACCCGGATTTCTATCTGTGTTTTCTCTAGTACCCAGGGGAGTGATGCCAAAGGTGAAAATGGGACCAAGCCAGACTCAGATGTAATCGGTGAGACCTTAATTCCCTGAGTCTTTCTGTCTTCTATTGTCTCTGCATTTTAACATCTTACTGATACTTTTCTAACCCAGAGCACTGCTCAGATACCTGGAGCTTTGATGCTACCACCATGGATCACAATGGGACCATGCTGTTCTTTAAAGGTAGGGGGAAGCTGTATGCGTTGGTAAATGCTAGTAATCCAGCACTGAGAAACCTGAGGTAGAGAGTAGTAGTTCAAGACCAACGCAGGCTACATAGATGACTCTGTCTAAAAGGCAAACAAACAAAGGCTAAGGTTGGAATAGTTGGGCCTCTAAGCACAATCCCTTCAGAGGGCTCTTCACCTGTAGGAGGGCTCAGGAATTTTATGAGGGTTTCAGTAACAGCTTCTTTGAAACTGTCTAAATTTGCCAAGGGTTTGTTCTGGATCGCTCATAGTGTGTTGGTTTTTCAGGGGAGTTTGTGTGGAGGGGTCACTCAGGGACCCGGGAGTTAATCTCAAACAGGTGGAAGAATTCCATCACCTCAGTGGATGCTGCATTTCGTGGTCCTGACAGTGTCTTCCTGATCAAGGTACTGCTGGGTCAAGAGAAGAGCTGGGCTGGAAAGGGTTGGAATGAGAGTCCCTCCCTTGAGTGTGCTTGGCACAGAGCCTGACATGGTCCGTTTTCTGCTGCCACAACAGAATATCTGATACCAAATCATTTTAATGAGTAATATTTTACTTGGCTCATGGTTCTGGAATTTGGGAAGCCCAGGGTCAGAGTGCTGGTATCTGGCAAGGGAATTCATGCTGCATAATAACCTATGGAAAGATATGGTACCAAGGTAAGAGAAAGAAAGCATGAGAGAGCAAGAAAGAACCAAACCTGCTTTTATAATGACCCATTCTTATGACAGCTAACCTACTCCCATTAGCATATTGAACCAATAATGATAAGCCATTTGTGAGGCAGGCCTCTGATGAACTAACAAGGTCTTATTAGACTCTGCTTCCCAGCACCATTGCATGGGAACAAACGTTCCTATGTATAACCTTGAAGGACACACACTATGGCCGCACATCTTGGGTACAAAGTTTCCTTCCCCTGTGCCTTACTCTCCTGAAAAAGGAGTCTTCCCACCCACTGTGTGTGTGTGTGTGTGTGTGTGTGTGTGAGAGAGAGAGAGAGAGAGAGAGAGAGAGAGAGAGAGAGAGAGAGAGAG
>JADRCH010000459.1:547848-610753 GCA_019843965.1 Rhynchomys soricoides
GAGAGAGAGAGAGAGAGAGAGAGAGAGAGAGAGAGAGAGAGAGAGAGGTGTGCACATGTTGACAGGAAAAGCCAATTTCTAACTTACTGCAATTTCTTTCCTTGGCTTCTATGACCCTGTATCTGGTCTTGTTTATATGTGGGGCAAGTTGTTTCCAATACAATGGCACCTGGTCACGGGGACAAGCAACTCTTTTGTTCATGAAGACCCAGGCCAAAACTGCTCATAGGAAGAGAAAACTTCTAACTTGCCAGAGAGTATGTCTGGTTGGGATGTCCCTAACTAGCAGCATCATTTCTTCTCATGTCTCTTTCCATGGCCTCTTCTTAACCAGTATACTTGTTAGGGCTACTATTGTTAAGATGAAACACCATGACCAAAGCAACTTAGGGAAGGAAGGGTTGAACTGGCTTACACTTCCTTGTAACTGTTCATCATCAAAGGAAGTGAGGACAGGAATGCAAACAGGGCAGGAACCTGGAGGCAGGAGCTGATGCAGAGCCATGGAGGGTGTTACTTACTGGCTTGCTCCCCATGGTTTGTTCAGCATGTTTTCTTAGAGAACCCAGGACCACCAGCCTAGAGTTAGCACCACCCACAATGGGCTGTGCCCTCTACCATCAATTAAGAAAATGACCTACAAGGCTTGCCTACAGCCAGAACATATGGGGGCATTTTCTCAACTGAGGTTCCCTCCTTTGCTGTGATTCTAGCTTCTGTGAGGCTGACATAAAGTTGGCTAGCACAACCACTCCCAAAATGTCTGTTGCTTGGGGATCCACTCTGAGACCTTCTTATCTACCCACTTTGGGTGATTTCAGCCACTGCCATGGCTTTGAGGGCTTTATGTTCTAGACAGCAGATCTGGATCACTCTCCTGGACTTTGGAAATCACCTTCACTTTTTTGTTGAAAAATCTGTGACTGAGCTCTTCTCCAGATACCTCAAATGCAGCATCCTCCTAAATAAATTTAGCATCTTTCTTACAAGGTGACCTTTCCTCTGTGTTCCCTGATTCAGTAGAAGTACTACTGTGTACCCGGGTACCATGTGCCAGGTGCATGTGGGCCTGAGGGAGCTAGCCTTGCTGTTTTCCTCGCCTGCTATATTCACTATGTACCAGTTGCAAACATTTACCCAAAGTCTTCTGAGTACTTTGTACATGTTAGGGTACTCTATGCTGCTGTCCTCTGGAAAATTCTCACTCATTTTCAACTCTTTGGCCCTATACTTTCTCTCCACTCTGAAACTTTCCAGGCCGTTTCCAGACATAATTAGACACCCCCCATGTTCTCAGTGTGCTTTTGATAATGCTTTTTCATCTTGGTGGCTGAACAGCTAGGGATATAGCAGTTAGTTGTTGGCAAAGGATCTTGTCATCCTTGGATGCTTAGTACCTCTCATAGGACTCAGCCTGTAGTAGCCATTCAGCACATGTTTCTTGAACGAATCCATAAATAAATGGGCAAGTGATTAGTGATTAGAAGGTAACTACTTGGATGTGCTTGCCCAAAGTAAGAGAGCTGTAAGTAAGTGTGCCCCGAGTGTGTCTGGTTATACATAGCCAGGTGTGTGTGCGTTCTCAGTAAGATGCCTTTGTCTGCTGAGGGTGTGTATTGTACAAGAGGCAACATTTTGTACTCTACCTGTGGAGTAAGATGCACGATGCTGTGAGGAGATACTGTAGAAGCACAATAGAGCAAAATGAGTGTGCACGCAATGCATCTGGAGGAGGACAGTTTCCAGGAGAGTGTTTTCTGAATGCAGGAAGACAAAGTCTGGGTGTACCCTCCTGAGAAGAAGGAAAATGGGTATCCAAAGTTGTTACAAGAAGAGTTTCCTGGAATCCCGTACCCACTGGACGCAGCTGTGGAATGCCACCGTGGAGAGTGCCAGAGTGAAGGAGTCCTCTTCTTCCAAGGTGTGTCCACACAGGAAACCAAGCACAGAGATGGAGTCATGGTGCTCACGGTGATGGCTTTATAAGGAAAGAAAATGGAAAAGTCAGTTACAGGCTAGAGGTCAAACAGACTAGGGAGTAGAAGTCACTCTAATGAAGGGACCTGGCTCACATTCTCCTTTATCCCTCATGCCCTGGGACAGAGCCAGGGTTTCTCAGCCTTATGGTCTCACCAAGACCAAATCCCCATTGACCTTCCAACATCCCTGATCTTGGCTCCAGAAACTCTACACTATTCCCTGCATACCAAATTCGTCTTTGGCTTCCTTTCCTGTCTGCCATATGATGCCTACCCCAGACTTCAGTTTGTTTCCTCTTTCTCTGACTTTCCCCAGTTCTTCCTATCACTGGGTTGGTCATGTGCACCTTGCTGCAGGCTTTTCATGTATGATCCATTTATTCAACTGCCTCCCTGCTATGCTTGTTTGCTCCATGTAGCCATCCACTATATCCAGCCTATTCCTGGGCCCCAGTGCAAGCCCAAGGTATGCATAACCCAGCTTCACTGAATGATTTTTGTTTTCTTGGTCATAGGTAACCGCAAGTGGTTCTGGGACTTTGCCACAAGAACCCAAAAGGAACGTTCCTGGCCAGATGTCGGGAATTGCACCGCAGCCTTGAGGTGGCTTGAACGTTACTACTGCTTCCAGGGTAACAAGTTCCTGCGATTCAACCCTGTCACAGGAGTGGTGCCTCCCAGATACCCTCTGGATGCCCGTGACTACTTCATATCCTGCCCTGGCAGAGGTAAGAAAGCCCCAGCTCCTAGGGCCTACTGGAATTATCTGTGCTGTCTGAGCTTACTGGCCTTGTATGCTCATCTCCCACCTTAACTCTGTGCTCCGGCATCTAAGGTGTGATTCTTCCCATTGTCCTCAAACACGGGAAGCCCATTCCTCCTAATGCTCTTCGTTTTCAGACCCTACTCTGACCCCCAGTTCCCCCCACCGTGTGTGTGTGTGTGTGTGTGTGTGTGTGTGTGTGTGTGTTTATGTTCCCGTTACCTGTTTCTCTTCCAGGCCATGGTAGACACAGAAATGGAACGGCTCATGGGAATAGCACCCATCCTATGCTTTCACGTTGTAGCCCAGATCCTGGCCTGACTGCATTGCTGTCTGATCATCGTGGCGCCACCTATGCCTTCAGTGGTGAGAGGCTCCCCCGGATGCTCCCTGTCTACCCTCCGGTCTCTTTCACTTGCGCCTGTCCTCTCTGACATAGCCTCTCCAGGTCCTATTGTTTGCCCCTTTGTACCCCACCTACACTTACCGTTCCTCTTCTCAGATGCATATTTCAACCTTATCTCTGATCATCCTGGCCTTCTTTCCATGTCGTCTACCTGTCTGCTTCTCAATGTCATCTACTCCTCTGTCTGTGTATTCTGTGGGACCCCTCTACCCCCAGTAATTTCTCATATTCCCTTCACTCTCTAGAGATCTCTGGAGCAGGCATGTGTGTCCATGCCTGCTTGTACCCCTTGCTCTTGCGTGTCTCGCTGAGACTCCTGGCTCTTGCTTGCTTCTGGATCTCTCTGTGTGTCTCTGTGCCTCCTTGTGTCATTTGCTCTCACACGTGCCTTTTTGAGTATGTTGACTCCCCTTAATTTATTTCAGGTATAAAATAAACCAAATGGTAAAAATATACCGTTTTTCCAAGGTATTTAGTTCTTACATTCAGGTCTCTGGACTCAGTGTCATTTGGGATGAGATGTTCCCCCCCCAATAAGAAACAGAAAAGAAACATTGAGTGCTCCAGACCCTTACGATGTAGCTTCAAAGAGAGTCCAAGGAAGAGACCCAACCTTGACCTTTGTCATTGGTTGGTAAAAGCCATCTCATGATATCTGGGGACATATATCTCTTCAGGCTGGAGGTGACTGGCACTCTCTACACTGAGGACATCCCCAAAATGGGGAGGGAACAACCACATTACATTCAACCTGAGATATTTGCAGCAAGTGGCCTAAATGGCAAGAAAAATAGAAATTTTTTTTTTAGTTATTAACTATTGAGCAATTATGATATGTTGTGATTAACAAGTTCTATTGAAAAGTATACAACTACATGGAATATAGCTCAGCATGAATGTGCACCATAATGAAAACATATAGCTGCAATGAAACATACATGTTGTGACAATACAGATATGATCTGATTACATGTCATAGTAAGAACATGTAAGAGTCAGGAAAGTATGCATCTATAGTAAGTGTATAGGTGTAGGATCATTGGGGAGAACCACAGACAAAGGTGTGTGTGTGTGTGTGTGTGTGTGTGTGTGAGAGAGAGGGGGGGGGAGAGAGAGAGGGAGAGAGAGGAGTAGAGGTCAAGTGGAGCATGCTAGGTTTGGGGTACCAAACAGGACCTAATGAATGTGTCAGAAAGACAATTGAATTTGAACCTGAAGTTCACAGGTGTCCTCAGCATATTTGTGAGGACACCAGGATTAGGGGCATTTAAAGAGAAGAGAAGAGGACAGAATGGGACTCTGATCCTTCAGATCAGACCAAAGAGGGTAGTCAAGAGAATAAGTAGTGTACTGGATGAGTCTAGGGTCATAAGAGCCAAGATTTTTTTGAAAGTCTAATGAAGAGGGAACGGTTAGGGTTTTCGCTCAGCTGGTAGAGACTGCTTACCGTGCACAAAGCTCTGGACTAGATTTCTAGCACATAAATTGGTCATGGCAGGTGAAGGCACGAGGATCAGAAGTTCATGAAGACCACCCACAGCTCTATAGCATACATGGGATCTGAGACCCTGTCTCAAAAAAGGAGTAGTGAGCCCACAAATGCTGCTGAGAGCTTGGAGGTAGAAACTAACCATTAGATGGTCACCTTACTAGGAACAATTTCAATGGAGGATAGAAACACAAGTGTAATTACAGAGCAATGAGGGAAAGGGAGGGAAATGGGAGTCTTCATTTTTTTTTTTAAAGATTTATTTATTTTAGGTGTATGAGTACACTGTAGCTGTCTTCAGACACACCAGAAGAGGACATCATATCCCATTACAGATGGTTGCGAACCACCATCTGGTTGCTAGAAATTGAACTCAGGATCTCTGGGAAAGCAGTCAGTGCTCTTAACTGCTGAGCCATCTCTCCAGCCTGGAGTCTTAATTCTTTTAGTAAGTTATTATCATCATAAAAGAGATTGGAGGCAGACTAGTGAGGAGGATGGAGGAAGTGGAACTATGAAGGAGGAGTCCGAAGAGCCAGATCAATAACAATATATGTGTGTCTCACTCAGCCATCGGTAGAGAAACTTCTTCTTGCAGTATATGAAAACTACCATAGAGACCTAAAGCTGAACAGCACACAGTGAATAACCTCTGCCCTCAGGGCTCAGGAGCTGTGCAGAAGAGGAGACAGAAACATCTTAAGAGCCAGAGGGGATGGATGAACCAAGGAAACTATGTCTTCCAGACACAACAGGACTGATGCACACGTGAACTCACAGAGACCCTGGCAGCAAGCACAGGGCCTACACAGGTTCAAACCAGACAGGGTCCCAGTGGTGAGAGGGGAAGTGGACACAGGCTCCCACCTCTACACAAGAAGCTATCTTCAACTGATACCTGCTTGCAAAGGAAGAATTAGTTTTCTCCAATGGAGTCTCACTGGTTATATGAAGCATACTTAAAGGTAGTCCTCATGTCCAGCAACACAAAACAAACTCAATAGTAATTTTTGTAGACTTTTTGTCTCATACTTCTTGGTTTGGGCATGGTGTGTGTGTGTGTGTGTGTGTGTGTGTGTGTGTGTGTGTGTGTGTTATATTTACCTATTTGCTCTCTAAAGAAAAAGAGAACAAAAAACCATGGAGTTGGGTGGATGGGGAGGTGGAAAGGATTCGGAAGAGGCTGGGGAAGGGGAAACTGTAGTCAGATTATAATGTATGAAACTTCTTTTCAATTAAAAAATATTATTAAAAAAGAGAGAAATTGGAGAGATGGCTCAGTGAGTTAGTTTGCTAGCTGCTCAAGTGTGAGGAACTGAGTTTGGATTCTCCAGGATCCATGTAAAAAGCTAGGTAAACCAGGAGTACACCTGTAACCCCATTACTGTTGGGGAACTGAGACAGGAGGAACATTGGAGCTTGCTGGCTGCCAGCTGAGTTCTAGAGTCAGTGAGAGATCTAGTTTTCAAGAGACTGGGGCAGAGGATGATAGAACAGGATGGTTGACATTCTCCTGTGTCCTCTGTACACATACATGACTATGTGTCCTCCTCCATACACATGTGCATGTGCCTTACTCACATACACCACCACAGTTGCAGAAGCCTGGTCTGCTGTTCTGCATGATTTCCTCTCTATCGGCCCCCTGCTGGCTCCAGCACCAATGGCTCTCTTCTCACTCTACCTCTTGGTCCTTGGATGCATTCCATCCCTCTCATGACTCAACCCTGCATCCATTGTGTGTCCCTTCACCTTTATCACCAGCACTGGTACTACCTCTAATATCCCACAGGTTCCCACTACTGGCGTCTGGACTCCAGCCGTGATGGATGGCATAGCTGGCCCATTGAGCATCACTGGCCTCAGGGTCCTTCAACAGTAAATGCTGCCTTTTCCTGGGATGAAAAAGTCTATCTGATCCAGGTATGTATTGGGAGAAAGGCTTAAGATGGAAATAGGGACAAGTCTATATAGGTCTATGTTGATTACTCTCCTTTGTCCCCTAGGGCACTCAAGTATATGTCTTCCTGATGAAGGGAGGCAATAACCTAGTAAGTGGTTATCCAAAGAGGCTGGAGAAGGAATTTGGGAGCCCTCCTGGGATCAGCCTTGAGACAGTAGATGCAGCCTTTACCTGCCCTGGTTCTTCCAAGCTCTATGTCACATCAGGTGAGGTGCCTTTTGGTACTAAGGGGTGTCTTGTTCTTTTAACTTTTCCCTACATAGATGACCAGGAGGACATGAGAAGAGCTAATTCAAGATCTGCATGATATAGAAGCTATGTTAAGTTTGTTGTCTTCTTCCCAGGACGGCGGCTTTGGTGGCTGAACCTGAACTCAGGAGCCCAGGCGACATGGGCAGAGCTTTCCTGGCCCCATGAGAAAGTTGATGGGGGCCTGTGTTTGGAAAAGCCCCTTGGCCCCAACACATGTTCTTCTAATGGTCCCAGCTTGTACCTTATCCATGGGCCCAATTTGTATTGCTATAGCAGTGTAGACAAACTGAATGCAGCCAAGAGTCTGCCTCAGCCCCAGAAAGTGAACAGCCTCCTTGGCTGCAGTCAATAAAAAGCCCTGATGGGAATTAGCCCAGCCCAACCCACCTCTCCATTTTCATCCTAATAAAACCAGATGGTTTCTTCACATAAATAATGGGGTATTGATTATGAAGCAAACTTCTTTATTTACATTGAAAAGTTATCATCTCTTTTAAAAGTGTTTATTATTTCATCATTTTTTAAAAAGAATATGAACACATCTAGGTATGTGCACATGAGTGCAGGTGCCCGCAGAGGTGGGAGGAGTTGGATCCCCTGGGGCGGGAGTTACAGGCAGTTGTGTGCTGTCCAACGTGGGTGCTAGGGATCAAATGTGGATCCTAGTCAAGAGAAGTGCAAGCTCTCCCAACGAAGCAGCTACTCTTTTGAGACTCCCAAGCTCAAAAGAGACTGTGGGAAACAGAGAAGCCTGCATAGATGACTGTTGAATCCAAACCATAGGCCTTTTACTGCTTGCTTTTCCTTTTATTTCTTCTGATCCTCCTCCTCCTCTTCCTCCTCCATTTCCTCTTCCTCCTCTTCCTCTTGTTGCTTCCCCTCCTCCTCTGTTCTTTTTCTGGCAGGGTCTCTTGTAACCTAGGCTGGCTTCATGTTCAAACTTCCCACTTAGCTAATGATGTCTTTGAACTTCTCTAACCCAACTGTCTTGACTTTTCCAATGCTAGGGCTACAGCATATGCAACTGTCTTAGTTAGGGTTTTACTGCTGTGTGCAGACACCATGACCAAGGCAGGTCTTATAAAGGACAACATATATTTGGGGCTGGCTTACAGGTTCAGAGGTTCAGTCCAGTATCATCAAGGCGAGAACATGGCAGATTCCAGGTGGCACGATGCAGGAGTTGCTGAGAGTTGTACACCTTCATCTGAAGGCTGCTAGCAGAATACTGGCTTCCAGGCCAGTCTTAAAGCCCACACCCATGATGACACACCTACTCCAACAAGACCACACCTACTTCAACAAGGCCGCCTCTACTCCAACAGGGTCACACCTTCTAATAGTGTCACTCCCTGGGCTGAGCATATACAAAACCATAACAGCAACCATGCCCAGGTTTTGCCACACTGGAGATTAAACTTAGTACTTTGTGGATGCTACACCAAGCACTCTACCAACTAAGCCACATTCCTAGCCCAGAACATGATTTATTGCAGTCTATCTACACATAGTGAGAAAAAGGACCGGAGTAGGAAGAGAAACTTTTGAGTATGCACAGCATGTAAGGGAGCTAAGACTAACCTAACCCGCAAACAGTCCACAACTGGCCCTTGGGCATCAGGAGCCATAGGATTTAGGGAACCTACGCTCTTAGAAGTGAATTGGCTTGGAGTTGTTATGGAATGTCTTCTATGGGTGAGTGGGTGGATGGCTCAAATTGTAGTTCTGCATGGTTCGGGCAGAAGTCAACAGTCAAGATTTTATTGCCTTGAGTTAATTAAGCACAAGTGGAAAGAAGACAAAGCTGAAGATAAGCACACCAGAGTGCAGCAGTGGCAGGCTGGAGACAGTAGTGACTGGAAGCTGGACAGTGAGATCCACAGACAGAATCAGCCTCTGGGGGGTCTGCTGGAGCCACATGCCATCTGCCAGCAGGGGTGGTCTGACTCACCTTTACCCTCCATGGCAGTTGCACCCTAGAGGCCAGCAGATGCCTCCTGCACAGAAAGCATCTTTGGTTCTTTTCTTCTCAGAAACCAACAAAAAGGGTTAGGCTTCAAACTTACACCCACTGGGTTAGAGAGTTCTGACAGGTGGATCTCAGCAGAGATTCTCTTTCCCTTCCAAATTCAGCTGAGATTGGGGGTTGGTTTGTTTCAGGGCCTAAAATTAAAAAGAAAGGAAGGAAGGAAGGAAGTAAGTAAGTAAGTAAGTAAGTTAGAGCTTGAAACTCTAACTGGCAGGGGCCGGGTGTTTGTTTGTTTTGCCTTTTACTTTTATTATGTGAGTTTGTGTGTTTGACCTGTGTGTATGTTGGTATACCATGTTCCTGCCTGGCGCTAGTGGAGAACAGAAGAGGGAATCTGATCCCCTGGGGCTGGAGTTACTTGGGTTCTAAGACTTGATCCTGGATCCTCTGGAAAAGAAGCTAGTAATTTTAATTGCTGAGCCATCTCTCTAGCCCCAAAGTGGAGGTTTTATTCTGAATATCTATATTCTACTCTCTGTGACATCTTCAAAATGGCTATAGTGCTGTGCCTGGCACAGGCCTGTGCTGTGGTCCCACTCACTGGAGAGATTGTGTAGCAGGAGGGTCACCAAGCCAACGATTGCCACCTGGGCTACAGGATGAGTTTGAGACCAGTCTGGGCAACATAGCAAGACATTTTTTTTTTTTTCCTAAATAAAAAGTAAAAGGAGGGTTGGGGCTATAACTCAGTGACAGAATGCCTACCTAGCATAGTACATGCATATTTTTGAATGTGTGGACATGTATGTAGGTGCATGTGCATGTTGTGTGGGTGTGCATGTGGAGGCCCAAGGTCAATGTCAGGATTCATCCTGGATCACTCTTCCTGTTTACAAGTGAGGTAGGTTCTCTCAGTCAAATCCAGCACTCAGTGCTACCACTAGTTTTGCTATTCTTGCCAGCTCTCTGGGGGCTAGAATTATGGGAGGCAGCTCAGTCCACCTGGCCTCTATCCACCAGCTTTTACATGGGTTTCTGGTGATGCCCAATCAGGTTCTCACGTTTGTGGAGTGAGCACTTTAACCCCGGAGCCACACCTCCAGCCCCTCTCTCTGCCATTCTTATGGCCATCGTCTGCCACCTCCTGACTATGTCCTCTCAGTGGCAGAAAGTTTTGTACACAGATGTTTCCCCCACTTCAGCTGCCCTTCAGCACTCACAACTGTTTCGCCTGTGAAGACATTCCTTCAAGTCCAGCATCCCATGTATGAGCCCAGCCTCTATCCTGCTTCCACACCCATTCCTACCCTTGCTTCTCCTCTCTTACTTCCTTACTGTCTTCTATCCCTTGAAAATCATTTTCTCCACCTGAGATTGATCATTTAAACTGCCTCACTGTCATTGTTATCTAGATATAAACAGAGAAGAAAATAAAACTTCCAGCTAGAGGTCAGAGAAAGGGAACGTCAGAATTGAATGTCTGACTTCAAACCCCAGCTAATCCTGTTGACTCTCTGTTGAGAAACTTAGTTTCTCTGAGTTGTTTTGTGTTTGTTTGGTTATGGGTGATAGGGTCTTATATGGCCCAGGCTGACCTGAAACTCTCTTTGCAGCTGAAAGTTACCTTAAACTCCCAACTCCCTTTGCTCCTGTTTCCACCTTCCAAGTGCTGGGATTACAGGCTTTCTGAGCTGTGTGTGTGTGTGTGTGTGTGTGTGTGTGTGTGAGAGAGAGAGAGAGAGAGAGAGAGAGAGAGAGAGAGAGAGAGCCCTGCATGTGCAAACTAGGGATACGTGTTGCACCAATCATTGTATAGTATAGTGTGGCTGCAGAAATCATTCTGGACGTTCCAAGAGGATGAGAATTTAAAGCAAAAGAAGTTGTTACAAAGTTGAGGTTTGGAGATGGCTGTAGGGGAGAACACCATCATCCAGACACTGGGAAGCTAACTGTCAATTGTGGTTTAGAGGAGCAAAACAGAGTGGAGGTATTGTCCAAAGATGCAGAGCCTGGGGCGGACACATCTCGACTGCCTGAATTGCCAATGCTTCTGGATCCACCTCTACTTCTGTTATTCAGGGACCACTGCAGGTGTGGCTGGACCATCGAGAGAAAGGGAGGGAGTTCCCTTCTCTTCACCTTCAGACTTAACTGGGAAAGGAGCTGAGCAGGAAATTCGAGAGCTGTGTTTTTCAGACCCCTGGCTTAGGCGGTACAGAGGGGATTACAGAGAAATGAGGGTAGAAATGAGCACCAACAGGTGAAGTCTGCCATAATCACGCCCGTCACAACTTGTCAGCTGTAAAAAACAAAAGTGGAAGTTATAGAAGCAGTGAGGGAATGTGTTGGTTTATGTGGCTAACAACTATGACTTCAAGCAAAGGTAAGTACAGATATTAAGTTGATATTGTCAGGCATCTCTGTCCTGAACCCTCTTCCTCCTCCTCCTCCTCCTCCTCCTCCTCCTCCTCCTCCTCCTCCTCTTCCTCCTCCTCCTCCTCCTTTTTTCAGGTTGGCCTCATTGTCAGGAAGGCGCCACCTTTTTAGTGGCAAGATGCCTGCCAAGCTTACACTGCGCTTGATAGTTCCAGGAAAATCGCTGGACCTGATTCCCATGTTCTTCTTTGGTCATGTGCCCATCTCTGAATTGATCACTGTGGGAGACTGGTTCTGAGTTTGGAGTCCACCATGAAGTGGGTTGTGGGACTAAGACCCAACATAAATAAAGAACAGGAAGGGTGGACCTCTAAAACACCCCTTTCCCAGACAGGGTCTCATAACAGAGTGTAAGAGTGCTGGAAAATGTACTACTGGTAAAACATATTAAACATAAGAGTGGGATTTATGGGTTTGATGCAATTTCTATTTTTAGATAGCTTGTTTGTTTATGTGGGGGCTGGATAGATGGGTCGGCAGTTAAGAGCACGTAATACTTTCCTGGAGAATCCGAGTTCGGAACCCAGAACCTGTGTCAGGCAGCTCACAGCTACCTATGACTCATGCTCCAAGGCATGCAAATCTCCCTTTGGGCCTTAATCCTTTCCCAGTACACAAAATAAATGTAAATAAATCATTTTTTTTTTTTAAAGTGTGAGCCAGATGTGTTGGTGCATATCTTTAATTCCTGCACTAAGGAGACAAAGACAGCTGGAGCTCTGAATTCAAGGCTAGCTTGGTTTATAGACTGAGTTCCAAGACAGCCAGCACTACAGAGAAAAACCCTGTCCCCCAAAACAAAAACCAAAAAGCATATGTGTCTGTGTCTGTGTCCAGATGCGTAAGAGCCACTGGAGCTAGAATTACAAGTGCTGTGAGCATCCAAATATGAGTTCTCGTAACCAAAGTCAGGTCTTTTGCAGAAGCAGCAAGCATTCTTAACTACTAAGCCATCTCTCTTAGACATCTTCTCACTATTTTTTTTTTTTTTTTTTTTTTAGTTTTTAAATTTATAAAAAATTTTGAATCAGGGTCTGGATATGTAGTCCAGACTGGCTTCCAAATTGAGATCCTCCCGCCTCTGTCTCCCAAAAGCTCTGTTTTTAGTTTCTTGAGGAATCTCCATGTCACAAAACTAGAATCTTTAAATTAAAAAAAAAAAAAAAGATTTATTTTTTGCACATAAGGGTGTTTTGGATGCATGTGTCTGTGCCCCATATGCATGCAGTGCCCTCAGAGACCAGAAGAAGGCATCAGATCCCCTGGAACTGGAGCTACAAGTGGTTGGGATACACTATGTGGGTGCTGGGTGTTCATTAGGTGAGCAGCCAGTACTCTTAATAGCTGAGCCATCTCACCAGTCTCCCAAACCAAACTCACTTTTATTTTTCTTTTGAGACGGGGTCTCTCTATATCACCCTGGCGGTCCTGGAACTCACTACATAGAGTTCTGTTTGCCTCTTCCTTCAGAGTGCTAGGATTAAAGGCATGCACCACTATACCTGGCCCCAAACCAAACTCTATCTTCCAATCATTTTCCAGTTTCTACCTCCTGTTTCTTTTTCTTTTTTAAAAAGACTTATTTACTTATTTTATGTATGTGAATACACTGTCGCTCTCTTCAGACACACCAGAAGAGGGCATCAGATTCCATTACTGATGGTTGTGAGCCATCATATGGTTGCTAGGAATTGAACTCAGGACCTCTGGAAGAGCAGTTGGTGCTCTTACCCACTGAGCCATCTCTCCAGCCCCTCTACCTTCTGTTTCTTCCAAGCTTCTCACACGGTGGTCCTTCATTTACTTACCTACTTTCTGTTTGCTCAGTTCATCACACTGGGCACCTCAATTTTCTGTTGATGTGGATCAGACTATGGGGGTTCACGACCTTCATCATGCTGAATTCAAAGAATGCTGTTTTTGCTTTGACCTTATTGGAAATCTTTGCAGCGGTTGATGCTGTCGACCGTTTAATAGTCTTTGAATTCCTTCCCTTGGATCTTACCCATGACGTTACTTTCTCTCAATCCCTCTCTTACTCTCAAGTTTCTTCTTGGCTTCCTTTCTTTTCCTGTCCTGTCCTTTCCCTTGCTGGCTCTCTAAACCCTGGCGTTTCTCAAGTTCAGGTCCAGGCCTTTGTCTTTTTACCTTAGTGCTGTTGTGGGTTAGGATTTATTTTTGTTTGCTTGGTTTTGGTTTTTCGAGGCAGGATTTCTTTGTGTAGTCCTGACTGTCCTGGAACTCGCTCTGTAGACCAGGCTCACCCCAAACTCACAGAAATCCTCCTGGTTCTGCCTCCCGAATGCTGGGATTAAAAGTATGCACCACCACCACCCGGCTAGGATAGTTTTATTGAAGTGTCTTATGGAAGTTCTTGCCAGGCCTGGAATCTGGTTTCTGAATTCTACCTCCACAAGGAATACTTTACTCTATAGAGTTTCTAAATAAAGGCTACCACCTAGTAGTACTGGAGTTTATTACTTCAAATTTTAAAAAGGTATATTTTTAAAGAAAAAGTATAATATAAAGTCAACATTTCACCAAGTGATGGTGATGCATACCTTTAGTTCCAGAATTTGGGAAGCAGCTGCAGGTAGATCTCTGTGAGTTTGAGGCCAGCCTGGTCTACAGAGTGAGTTCCAGGGCAGCTATACAGAGAAACCCTTTCTTGGGAAAAAAAACATCCAAACAAAACAAACAAACAAAACCCCTAATATTTGGGCTGGCAAGATGGCTCAGTGGGTAAAGGCTTGGTGCCAAGCTTGATGACCAGAGTTCTATCCTTGGGACCCACACAGTAGAAGGAGAGGAAGGAGAGAACCAACTCTTTCACATTGTCTCCTGAATAACACACAAGCACCACAGCATGCATGAGCTCCTATATACATAAAATAAAATAAGTAAAAATGTTTTTGTAAATAAAAAATGTAATAAAACCCGCAATATTTGCTCTAAAAGTGTTAATATGGACAGAAACTCTGTTCTTCTACATAGATGACTTGGGTACCAATTGCCAAGTAACACTAATTGGCTGGTCTATCATATTTAATAGCATAACTCCATTATTCATTGAGTATGGTGGCATGTGGTTATAATCTCGTTCTTGGAGAGGAACCCAGCAGGCCCAGGAGGCTCAGGAGGCTAAAAACAGCCTCAACTACTCAGTGAGTTCCGGGCCATCCTGGGCTGCAGAGAAAGTAACTCTAGATAGATTTGCTTCTGATCAATCTTTCCCTCTAGTTCCAATGTAAGATTGCTATCTAAGAGGGACTCACATTGGTCAGAACCACACAACATCCATAGCATGTCATGGGGTAAGGATTGATTTTATGACTTAGAGAACACAGGATGAGAGAGAAGAGCAGAGAATGGAAGAGTGCAGGATGCATACTGATTCTGTGTAGGTCAGAAGGTTTTGTAAGCTTAGGAGTAGGTAAGGAATTCGGGAAGACTGTGTGTAAATCTAACACACCAGCACACTACCTGTATGAAGTATGTATCTTTTTCTTTTCTTATACTCTAGCTAATTAGACTAAGGAAGTTTAAATGAGAATGTCTCCCTGCCCGCCTCCCCATAAGGCTCATAAAATTGAACACTTGGTTTCCAGTTGGTGGAACTGCACTGGAAGGATAAAGAGGTGTGGCTTTATTGGAGGAAGTGAGTCAGTAGGACAGGCTTTGAGGTCTAAAGACTTGACACATTTCTGTTAGTTCTCTGCCTTGTGGTTGTGGACCTAGGGAAGCTCTCAGCTAGTTCGCCAGCACCATGCCTGCCTACATGCTGCTGTGCTGAGCTTCCATCCCTCTGGAACTGTAAGCCCCAAATAAACTCTTCCTTCTATAAATTGCCTTGGTCATGGTGTTTTATCACAGCAACATAAAAGTAACTAATGTGTGGGTGGTGCATGCCTTTAATCCCAGCACTCTGAAAGCAGAGGCAGTGGATCTCTGTGAGTTTGAGGCCAGTCTGGTCTACAGAGCAACTTCTAGGACAGCCAAGGCTAAACAGATAAACCCTGTCTTGAAAATAAACAAACAAAAGAGAAAAGAAAGAGAAAGAAAGAAAAATAACTAATGTATACTCCTCATTCTCATCAGATTGTCCAAGTCTGTGATTATCTGAAAATATTTCTTGAATACCTCAGCCTCTTGTTCAATGAGACTTGAGAAAAATTTTGGTGGGCCATTTTAGGTGAGTGGTATTTCTGACTTTTCTCACCGGTCAAAGCAAAAATCTAGAAGTCATTTTCTTCGATGTCCCCAATCCAATACCCAATTAATTAGCTGATCACTAATTTCTGTGAATTCTATCTCTTGAATTTATTGAGCCTATGCAGTTTTCTCCATTCCTAGCCCCACTGGTGTGGTTCTTAGCCGTTATGTTCCGCTTTAGCCACCTGATTACCTCCTAATTGGTCTTCACTCTTCCAACATCAACCTTCTATCTGTCCTCCCTTAACATCCATGTGATCACATCTGCCATCGCTTTACACTTGATGACTTTCTACTTTAAGTCCAGAACTGACTGTATAAAGCTCAGCTTGATTTGACACTATTCCATCTCTTCAGTCATTCTTCTGTACTGCCTCACTTCTCTTGGTCTGTTTTCTGAGGTTATAACTAAGTGCCACAGACAGGGTATTTACTGATATTTCTGGAGTCTGGAATGTCCAAGATCAAGGTGAACACTTTGTGAGGTTCAGCTTGATGTTAGGATTCTGCGGAGGCCTAAGATGGCACAGGGCATCATATGGTAAGGAGAGGGACGTGCGTGTAAATGAGACACAAACTAGCTTTTATACTAGTTCTCCACACAACCCTATAATCCATTGACCCATGAATGGACAAACTCATCCATAAAAGCTGAACTTCATGACTTCTGGGGGTCAGGGTGAGTGGGAGGGGTTGAGGCAGGATCTTAGTATATAATAACTCAGGCTGGCCTTGAATTTATGGCCTTTTTGACTCAAGGTGAGTTTGGGTGGCAATCTTTAAACTATAGCAATCTCCATAGTAGCAATCTGCTACTTTGAGTAATTTTCTCTTCTTCTGCATGATCTCTATGTCATCCTGTTCTCTCATTTAAATTTTACTTCCTGCAGGAGCCTCCCAAATCTCCCAGGCCAGACTAATCTGACACACAGTGGCCTGTGTGTTTTCCTTAAGACACCATGCTTTTAATTACCTAAGTGGTGTCTCTTCCCTTTTTTAATTTGTAAGCTGAATGAAAGCAGGACCTCTATCTTGTTTTGGGGGGGTGTTGGCACCAAGGACAGTGCCTCATACAGTATAATTATTGTTGAGAATGAATGAATGAATGTCCTTCTAGGTAACATTTGCTCATTTCTTAAGGATCCAGGTCAGGTGCCATGTCTTCCAGGTGGGATAGAGCTAAACCAGATTCTTTTTGAGATCCTTATGTACTGCTTGGGATCCAACATGATTTGTATATCTTAGGTGCTTGTCAGATTACAATGATCTCTTAGCTATGAGTCACTAATTGTACAGGATGAGTGATGGACATAGGAAGTTTTGTTACACTGCTTTATTTTTATTTTTGCACATAAGTGAAAACGTCTATAACAAAAAAAGTTAAAACATTTGTATTTACCTCAGGATAATGAAATATTAAAAGACAATTTTGGAGTACTTGCTTTGAACAAGCCAGAGATTGATAAAGTAAACCTGCATCCAGATTGTGTGAGCGAGTGTGTGTGTGTGTGTGTGTGTACTTTTCCACTTCAGGGAAATTCCTTAGAAGACGAATGTAAGATGACATAACGAATTTAGATTTGGGCACTGTTAGACTTAGATGCATCTCCAATCAGTTGTTCAGTATGTTTAGAGCCCACAGAGCCTACAGCTCAGGGGACAACACTTTTAGGGTTTCTGCCCCTCTTTATTTTTGATGGGCTCTAGGTCAGGGATGTGACCACTAAGACCTGCCTAGCTGCCCACCCAGGGCTTGCAGCGAACAGGAATATAGCCAAGTACAGCATTTCTGTATATTTTCCACACATATTCTCCACTTGGTCCTTTCCTCGAGTTAATTTCTACCTGGGAGCCTGAGGTGTGTGTGGGGGGGAGTGGGGGGAAGCGGGCGCTGTGTCACAGAGGCACGGGTAGAGTGTTAAGAAATATCTCACTCAGTTCTGGTTTAGTTTAACCACTATTACTGAGGGCAAGTCGTGTTACCCTTCAGAATGTCAGCACCTGCCTCTCAAATCCGAGAACAACAATTGTGGGGATTGCACAGCGCTGGTTTGAGGATGAATGCATGCAAACGGTTGAACATAGAGCCTGGTACAGAGTAAGCGGTCAATAAATACGCGCTATTATTATCCACAGGACGTCAGGGAGTGCTACCACAAGAGCCAGAGAGCAGCCGGCTGCCAGCCTCTTGAGGCGCGGCCGCGGTCCCAGCACCCGTGTCTCTCTCCACACCTCCCCCCCACGTTCCCTCCCCCCTCCCTAGCGGATCAGACTCCATGCTGTAGGCGCGTCTCCCAGCGTCGGTGCAGGACCAGAGCCCCGCAGACGCGGAGGTGAGTCGATGGTGGCATGGAAGGGGAGAGCTAGACAGGGGTCCTGGGAGCTGGGTGCAGCCGTGCGGGCTAGGCTGGAGGCCTGGGCCGCAGGGCACGCGGAGGGTCAAGGGTCTGCAGGGTGCGGCTGGGGCAGCTGCAGCCGCTGCGGCTCGCACTTGCTCGCGCGCCCCGCCCCGGCCAAGATGGCGCCCCTCCCCCTCCCGTGCGCGGCTCCGCCGCTCGGGGCGCGGCCCCGCGGCCTGCGCGCTCCTGGGCGGGGGATGTTGTGATGGAGAAGCTGCGGTGTTGCCGGAGCCCTGCAGCTTGAGCCACCTTCGCCACCTGGGCCTGGGACCTTGCCGCGCAGGTAGGTGCTGCTCCTGCTCCAGCCCTGCCCCAAGAGCAGGATCCCCAGCCTCAGCAGCCCGTAACCCTTGCAGCCTCTTCTTCGCAGGAGTCCAGGTCTCCGAGCAAGGCCTGATCACCCCCCCACCCCCCAACCCCCCAGCGCCGCCTTCCTATCGTGGGCCTGCAAAATCACCCTCCGCAGGATTCACTTTGGTTCTAACACCAACCGCTCTGGATAGCTTTGCTTCTTGATCCTCCAGGATGCCGGGCGGTAGGGGGGGGGGGAGAGGAAGGGGTGCGAGGGGCGGTAGAAGAGTGGGGGAGGGGAACTCTAATGCTGGGAAGGGGACTTGGATCAGGGTAGGAGCCAGGCCGCGCGATTCCAGCCTAGAGCCCCAGGCCTGGGATCTGTCAAGCTGCATTCTGTTGTCCTCAGCGACCGAGGGGTGTGCCCTGGGACCGGCGAGGTTCCCATCTTAGCCTGACAGAGAGGCCTAGCAGCGACTAGTGCTCCTTAGGAGCAGTTTTCCCTCTCCAATTCAGAGGTTATTTCCAGCCTCTTCCGAGTCCTGTTTGTCTGTTGCATTCTGCGCCCTTAACTTCCCATTCATTTAAAAATCCACTCCGTTCTGTCTCTGACATCCACCGAAGCTTCCAAGCAAGGTCACCGCAGCCCTCCTTGTAACTCCAATGGTCACTTTGCTGTGAGCCCATTACCATTGAGTATGTGTCAGTTAGTCTCCTTGAAGCATTTTCCTGGTTTCTCTCCTAGGCGCTGTCTACTGCTTCTAAGTCTCTGTGTTCTCTTGTCTCTTCTCTGCATATGTGGTGCTATTCTGGCCTGAGTTGCGTTCTTTCACTCTGTCCATTCCCCCTGACCATGTCCAACTCTTTACATTTCATACATAAGCTGCAGAGTCCCAAATTTATTTGTCTGGCCCAGACCACTGCTGAAATGCAAACTCATATATACCCAGCTGCCCGCCCTCTGGGATCCTTTTGAATGGACCAACAGGAATTCCAAGCCTACAGATTTCAAGGTGAATGAATTAGCATCTCTTGTTTGCCTCATACCTCACTTACATATCTGTTGCTCCTTCAGCCTCCCACAGTGGCATCTGTCCATTCAGTTCAGATTACGTTCACACTGGGATTCTGAGCAACATTCACCCTTACCCCTCAAAATCAAATTTCACCAAGTTCTGTCATGCCCACTACTTCAATATTTCTCAGGTCTGTTAGTGTCACTGGAGTCCAATTGCCGTCAAACTTAATCGAGACAGCCCCCTGACTGCCCTTGTTTACCCCCTCTTAGTTACACAGCACTCATAATGGTCATTTTAAAAGTGCATCCAATCATTTATTCATTCAAAAAAATAGGATTTGAGCACCTAATATTTACAAGGCACTGTGAGAGATGTAATCAAAAATCAGAATAGACTGGATTCTCGTCCACAGAGAAGTGATGTCTTTGCAGGAAATCAAATAAGAATGACATTGTAAAGAGTCAACATCATGAAGGAAGATGCATGGTGCATCGGAAGAACAGAATCTAGACTGGCAGGGCAGTAAGAGGGAAGGGGCCAAGGGAAGATATCTAAGGAGCATTTAGCTTGAACGAGAATGTAAAGGGAGAGTTGGGGTACTGAGGCTCAGGCAGTGGGTTGAAGGTTAAGGCAGAAGAGAGATCATGTAGAACAAAGACCATGAAGATGCCTTCCAGGAATCAGAAGCTGGCTTAGGCTAGGGAGGTCAATGACAAGGGTTGGGAGCAGAGAGTAGGAAGGCCATGGCCGGGATAACAGGGCAGTTTAGGCAATGCTACAGATTTTGACCATAAGGTCATTGACTTTGGTGCAGATTATGGGTGTTAGTTGAGGTACAGAGTGGATAAGTCCAGAAGTTTTTCTCAGAATGCGATCGTTGTCTGAGAGTGGACAGTAAGGGCCACCACACATGTACCTCTAGGATTATACAACACTGTGCGACAGAATGGGCACTCATTGCATCCCGAGGTCCCAGATCCTGAAAGAGAATGAGATAGGACAGTAGGAATGAGGAACATGAATGAGTGTATTAGTTTGACAGGCTTCTGGGACAGCTAGATGGAGTTGTTGGGTAGGGAGTTGAAAGTTCATGTCTGGAATTCAGATGAAGTTTGGAAACCATCGTTGTTTCTGGTAACTGGATCTGTGGGCATGAATGAATACTTTTACCAAAGACAAGCTAAGGAAGAGAAAAGGATATAAGAAAACTCTGTGAGAAACTCAGCCTATAATGGCTGAGAGGAAGATGAGCCAGCAAGGGAAGTCTAACAAGCAGGCAAAACAAAACAAAACAAAACAAAACAAAAACCAACCCCACCAACCCAAACCAATAACCAGATGCATACACCATGGAAGCTATGAATGCACACTGGACAAGGGGCTCCTGAGGCTAAATTCTGCTGAAAGTACATATGCTGGCCAGGCACCCATTGGGTTAAATGCCATGGGGGCCATGTGGACCTTAGTAGATGCTGTTACCAAGTCTTACTGAGAATAGAAGCAGGGTTTTAAAAGCCAAAAGGAAAGAGGAAATGTCTATAGTGAGTGTGGAGGGAAAGGGGCCCTGAGGAGCTTAGAGGGAGAGTCAGGCCAAGAAACATTTTGCTCTTACATTGAGAGGATCTAAATAGTAGGCACAGCCCTTGGTTTTAGGCAAAAAAGAGAAAGAACAGATTCATCCAGTTTGGATGTTTGAGGATGTTCCCCAATTAGTGACTCCCCTTTCTTCCGAGCATTGGAAAGGAGATTGAGAGCTTGGGAAAGCTGAGGGTTGGTCCAGGAGATTGATGCGCAAGCAGGCTTCATTCCTAAAGCTGCAGTAAACCAAGGCTCTGGTGGTGTGGTGTTCTTTCTCCATCACTCTACCCTACTTACCCACCAATGAAAAGTGCTTTTTAGTGGGCAGGTGAGATGATGTCAGCAGACGGAGGTGCTTAGCACCAAACCTGATAACCTGAGTTCAGTCTTCAGGCCCCGTATGGTGGAGGGAGAGAACAGACTCCCCTAAGTTGTTCTCATACTTGTGCTGTAGGGAAGGTGTGCCCACATGCAAAATACATAAATAAATGTAAATAAAAAAGAAAGTACTTACAGACACTAGGAATTGTCCTAGAGATTGGCGTCCTAGTATACAGTAAGATGTGCAGTGACTCCCTAGAGTGGGACTTCCTCCAGGGAGGAACCATTTTCTATTGTTGATACCCTTGACCGTGCTTAGTACAGTGCCTGGCATCTTGTAGGCTATCAGATTGGAAGACTCCCGTCTTTGGAAGGGACTTAGCTCATTGACCTGTGGTGTAATGTCAGCCTTTTCAGGCCTTCTGGGCTCCTCCTTAGTCTCTACCCCAAGGCCCTGCTTAGCTTCATGCCATACATTTATGTTTGTGAGGGAGAAGGGTGTAAGTATGCAGGAGCCACCATGAAGATATGAAGGTATGGAGGGCAGAAGACAATTTATGGAGTTCATTCTTGCCTTCCACCGTGTGGGTCCTGAGGATGGAACTCAGTCATCTGGCTTTTTGGCAAGCACCTTCATGTAATGGACCATGTTGGCCCCTTTTTATCCTTTGAGATGCCCCATGTGTGGATAACCCCAGTGAGAGAGGGGTTAGATTATATATTTTTTTTGGAAGAAACTAGGTAGCTGGTTATCTTTTTGGCTTCAGAAAATCAGAGGGTGGTGGCCATACTGCCTCAGGCTAGACAGCTAGGTGTCAGTACTTTCAACCGACTTACCCATTCTAATTTAAAATTGCCTTCTTCCCTGGTCTGCCCTAAAGTCAACTTGGCTCTTCACGCACCCAGTGTCACAGAACATGTGTTTTCGTCAGGTACATTTCCTCGTGTTATGAAAGCCAGTCCCATCCTGACTTAGAAACATGGCTTTCTCCATCATTGCTTGAGAAAGCTCATCATTCTTGATGTCCTGTGAGCTGTCCAGAGGCGTGGAATCTCCGTGAAATGCTCCCACTGAATAGTCATTGAGCAAGGACTTTGGTTTTCATTCTTTCTCTCCCTCTTTTCACAGAGCGGAGCTTCACCTGGTCAGGCTGTCCCATCTTCTCCTCAGGCCCCTTCATCGTTTTCTAGCTCCACCCCTAAGTCCACCTTCCTCTACTCTAGCTTTCTGGGTATCTGTTCCCAGCCAGTGCCAAGCTCCTAGGTTCCTAGTTCTCCAGTGTCTTTCCCCATCATCCATCCTGTCCTTCCTTACAGTCACTCTGGCAGACACACAACATATTGTCCTTTATGATGATATTGTGATGCTGAGTAAGACAGAGTTTCAGATCTTCTGATAGCATGTGACCCTGGGTGTTATGGAGCACAGAAAAGGGGATAGCCCTTGGAAGGTGAAGAAAGTCCAGGGAAGATTGCTCAGGAACCCTGACAGCTGAGGGAAGGTTTGAAATGCAGGAAGGTTCTTACAAGAAGGGGCAGATGCCAGGCTGAAGGAGCAGTGTAAACAAAGACTTAGGCTTCGTTTGATATGTTCCAGAACCTCCCATACTTCATGTGGCTGAGTATAAGGTGTGAGGGGGAGGCCTGCTAGGTAGGGGTTGACTGCAGTGGCCTCTCAGGTATCCTGTAAACTGAGCTCAGACTTTATCCTAAAGGCAGTGGCGAGCCCTTTAATTTTGTCAAGCAAGGAGTGACACAATCTGGTTTCCATTTTTGGAAAATCACTGTGGTTCTGGGTGGAGACCGAACTGCCTATTTTTTCCCCTTCATTTATTCCAGCGACCATGAATTTCCTCACAGCCCAGGTGGAGCCACACTGATCACACCAGCAGTTAGTTAACCGTGAAGGTGAAGCAGACACACGGACAGAAACCTTATCATTTATTTTATACAAATACTCAGAGCATTGTGCTAGATTCCCAGGAGCTACAAATGGTAAAAATGCAGATAGTGCCTCCTGTCTCAGAATCCCTGGCCAAGCCTGAAGAAATGGGAGAGAGCCTTGCTTGGGCATCCCATAACACCCGCACTCACTTGGCATTGGGGAGGGCTGAGGCAGTGGAGGGTCAGGGTCAGAGAATAAGGAGAGGAGCTGTTAAAGGAGTGAGATGTTAAAGAGAAGAGCTGCTTAGTGGGGTCAGAAAGATCCGAACTGTTGGGTTATTGGGGACTTGTGTGCAGAGGAAGGGTGACAACAGGGCTTGGCTGGGGAAGGATTGCAGTGAGAGTTGAGAGCAAGTGGGACTTGGGCAGTGGTTGTTCAAGGGGGAAGAACTAGTGTTGGGGGGCGGTGTCCAAGGAGAACGGTGTTCATAGGGTTCCAGAACAGGCAGGGACAGAGAACAGGACGAATTGGCCTTGAGGGGAGGTCCAGGGACCCTCAGGGGGATAGGTCATACTCAGAGCCTGGTGGGAGATTGCGAGGAAGACTACTGTACCATGAGCTACTGCTGAGACAGACAGATCCAGAGCACGATATGAAATGTTTTCTGAAAAGCACCTAAAATGGGGTCTGGGAAGATGTGAGGGTAGGTTTGTACACTTACTCAATGAATGGGCTCCTGCTTCTTGCTCTGTGCCAGGACATTGGTAGAGGCTGGGAATACTGTCTTGAAAACAACAACAACAACAATAATGCAGAATCCTCACCAACATGGAACTTAGCCATGAAGAGATCAGTAAACAAATACAAAGGCTAAATTAGCATGGTAGGTGATGGTCCATGCCTAGGAAGACTCGGGTTACTGAGTTGGGGAAAGGTAGCCTACAGTTTTAAAATGGAAGTGTAGGGGAAGTCTCCCCGATAGTGATCCTTGGACAATGACCTGAAAGGCTAGAGGCTTTAGATCAGAGGCTCCTGAGGTGACTATGGCATTATAAGGGCCAGCAGGGGAGACTGGAACCCTAGGTGAGATATTTCACAGACAGACACTGTCTATAGTTAGGAGAGCCAAGAACTGGAGCTGAAGGCCCTTCCTCTGTGACCTGCTCTCTTGAAAGATGTCTGCTGGCTGGACACACCCACCATTCCTGTCTGACTAGTCCCTAGTTACAGTGGGCTTAGGGATGGCTGTATTAATGACTTATAATGACGGGGACACAGCTCAGGGGGTCAGCAATGATGAGGCTCTAGATAGCACCATGGCAGGAGGGAAGGGATAGTCAGTGTTTAGTATCCCAAACACTGAAGTCTGTGCTATGCTGACTGTGTCCCTGGCACAGTGAGCCCCAGTTGGTCAAGTGGGGCATGGGGAAGCACAGAGAGCCATTGTGCAGACATTCTGCTTTTGGTGGTAAAGAGAAAGCAGGCACCACTGTGCTGCTCAGAACACAAGGGAAAAGGACGGGTTACAGAGCTGAGCCTGGCTTGTGATGGGGGCGGGGTTGTAGGGACAGGTGTCTGGTGGGAATGTTGCTCATGGCACATGGATTGGTGTTCATTGGCCTACTAAGTTACAAGTAGATGAGGGACAGGACCTAAGTCTGGGGCAGAAACAGGAACACTCAACATGGTCTTTCCTCCCTGTCTCACAGGATCTACCAAGGCCATGTCTGTTCCATCATCTCTGAGCCAGTCGGCCATTAATGCTAACAGCCACGGAGGCCCTGCACTCAGCTTCCCCTTACCCCTGCATGCTGCCCATAACCAGCTGCTCAACGCCAAGCTGCAAGCCACAGCTGTGGTACCCAAGGACCTTCGAAGTGCTATGGGAGAGGGTAGTGTGCCTGAACCAGGCCCTGCCAATGCCAAGTGGTTAAAGGAAGGCCAAAACCAGCTTCGGAGGGCTGCCACGGCCCACCGAGACCAGAACCGAAATGTGACCTTGACCTTGGCGGAGGAGGCCAGCCAGGAGGCTGAGACAGCACCTTTGGGTTCCAAAGGCTTAATGCATCTATACTCTGAGCTGGAGCTCTCGGCCCACAATGCAGCCAACCGAGGGCTTCATGGATCTGCCTTGATCATCAACACCCAGGAACAGGGGCCAGATGAAGAAGAGGAGAAGGCAGCAGGAGAGGCTGAGGAGGATGATGAAGATGAGGAGGAGGAAGATGAGGAGGAGGACTTGTCTTCTCCTCCAGGGCTACCTGAGCCTTTGGAGAATGTGGAAGTCCCCTCTGGGACCCAGACCCTTACAGATGGCCCCCGGGAACATAGCAAGAGTGCTAGTCTCCTATTTGGCATGCGAAACAGTGCAGCCAGTGATGAGGACTCAAGCTGGGCCACCTTATCCCAGGGCAGCCCCTCCTATGGCTCCCCGGAGGACACAGGTACCTTGTGGAGCTAGATGTGGCAATATGGGAGGGAATGGGATCAGAAGTCTGGCTTCTCCATGCAGAGGCCAAGGCCAGCCTGAGCATGAGGTATATCCTCAGTCCAGCATTCTCTCAGTCAGAGGGTGCTTGGACAGGTTGATATATCCATGTCCATCATGCATGCCATGAAGGCTGAATCTATTCATCATGTGTGCTGTCATGGTTGATGTGTAGAGTCACTGGTTTATTGAAGTGCTTACTAAGAAACTGACCCTCTGCTATGCGTTATCACATTTAGTAATTAGAGCAATGTTGTGACACATATTCTTTCTAAGTCCATATTACAAATGACGAGAAAGAGGCCCAGGCAAGTTTAATAGCTTCCTGAGGGTCATAGACAGTCCCAGTCATGATCAACTAAGATCGAAAGCAGATCTGAGTCTACACCTGAGTGAGCGCCAAGCCCTGTGTTACACAGTCACCAATGCACATGGCACATGCACTAGGGTGTGTAATATGGCTTCTTTTAACAGTTACATCTACATCCAGAGGGAGCATCCAGCACCTTTCCAAGGATGTCTGCCTGCAAAGTGTGGGGTTGGTTTCTGCTTATGAACCGCATGCCCCGTGCAGAGTGCCATGCTGGCCATTGCAAGGATGCCGTTTTGCCGGCAATGAGATGCTGGCTAAAAGTTAGGGAAGAATACACGGCCGCTTCCTCCTGGGGAGATAGTAGAGAACAAAGACTGTCACTAAATGTGACCCATTTCATAAAGTTGAAGTTCTGCATTTGGTAATGTCATAAAGAATAGAGATTTCCCTATTGTAGCTACAGCTACAGCCTAGAAGATCTGAGGGTGGGAATATAAGAAAAGCTTCAGTGGGGGGTGATGTGAGTTAATGCTAGATCATGTGCTTAGCATGCATAGTCTGGGTTCTGTGCCTGGAAGAGAGATGGGGAAGCAGAGACAAGGACTTCCACTTCTAAGGTACTAACAGTACCTACACCCTACAAATGGTTCCTGTTGGAGACATACATTTCAGATACCCAAGAGCTTCACCCATCTCTTTTTTGAAAAGCCTAACTGAATGTTTTCAAGCACATACAAAAGTGCAAAAGTGGAGACAACAGAGTAATGAGCCTGACGTATTCATCACTCAGTTTCAGTAATCATCAGTGCATAGTGTCGGTGTGTGGTTGTCTTATCTATTCCTGAACCCTATCTAGGATATATATACACACATATATATACATTATATTATATGTTTGTAAACGATACATATATATATACTCTGCTTATATATGTGTGTATACACACACACACTACCAAACTGTCCTGGGGCTATAGGCATGAGCCACCATGCTCACACACCCAGGCTTGTTTTGCTTATCTGCATGTTTCTGAAAGGGGAAAAAAAGGTCATAGAAACAAATACTGTGATTCCTTCATATCTGCAGATGTCCACCTAATGTTAACGTTCTCCCCATTGTGTGGTAAATGTCCCACTTAGTCTTTTGAAAAGATGAGAACAATATGAATTGATGTCCAGATAGTGCCACAATGGTTATGTTTTTGGTTTTGTTTAGTTTTAAATTCATGCTCATGCATGGGGAGATCAGAGGACGACTTTCGGGGGTTGATTCTCTGCTTCTAACTTGTGGGTTCAGGAGATGGAACTCAGGTCATTAGACTTGGCAGCAAGCACCTTTACCTGAAGAACTCTCTGGCTGGCCTGCCTGCCTTCTCTTCTGTTCCCTCCCCCTCCCCCTCCCCTCCCCCTCCCCTCCCCCCTTCCCCTTCCCCTTCCCCTTCCCCCCCCTTTCATTTGTTTAAGAAACATCTCGTTGTAGTTTGGCTAACCTGGACTCACAATGAACTATGTTGAACAAGTTGACTTCAAACTAGTGATGGTCCCTTGCGCCTCTCTTCTGAGTGCTGGGATTATAGGTATGAGCCATAGTACCTGGCTTTAAAGTTTGTTTGTTTTTTTTTTTTAAATGTATATAAGTTCTCCTTTTATTTTTCTTTCTTTCTTTCTTTCTTTTTTTTTTTTTTTTTGATTTTTCGAGACAGGGTTTCTCTGTGTAGCCCTGGCTGTCCTGGAACTCACTCTGTAGACCAGGCTGGCCTCGAACTCAGAAATCCACCTGCCTCTGCCTCCCGAGTGCTGGGATTAAAGGCGTGCGCCACCACTGCCCGACTGATTTTTCTGTTGATTGTGCGCACACATGTTTTCTGTCCTAAGTTTTATATAATGTGAATTCTTTTAGCCTTTCTCCCTATGTGTTTTTGAATATATTCCTCTTCTGTATTTCTTGTAATAGATAATTAGGTAACTGTAGTAGATAATTCTAGAGCCTTTATCAGATTCAGGTTTGAGTGGCATTTTGTTTTGTTTTTTTTTTTTTTTGAGGATACCTCATAGGTGGTGCCTTACTGAAGGCAAAGTCTAATTGTTTCCCTTTGTATCATGTTAGTGATGTTAGTGGCTTTTGATGGCCAATGTTCCCATCCTCTGTAAAGGGAGCATCTTCTGCTTTACTCAAGCTGGTTGTTTTATTAGATTGAGTTTGGAGAAAAAAAATGTACAAACTGAAAGTTAAATTCTGATGTAAACTATCTCAGTTTCTAGATGCCAGCAACTTGGCAACTAATTCTGTCTTTTCAAGAGTGCTGTGCAGGACATCTTAGAGCTTTGCAACACTGCAGATTACAGGTGGTTTAGCTTGCAACCCTGAACAGAGGTTCACTGGCCAAATAGAGGCTTGGTTGCTTAGTGGCTCTTTGGAGTCATCACTGGTAGCTGTGTTTGGGTCCTTTGAGGTGGGAGGGGAGCAGTACAGAAGAACTAAGAGTGTGCTAGGTATGGCCAGGGATCTCAGGGAGGACATGGGAGGGGTGAGAGGAGACTCAGTTTAGTAGTCCTTGTGGATTCTAGGAGTTGTTGGATGCAGGTGTTAGGCCAACCCGGAGGCTCTTGGCTGTGTTGCTTCTGCCATTGAGAGCTGCAGGTGGTAGGTTTCTGCTCAGTAGAAATGGGGTAGGATAGAACAAAAGTTGTTTTTCCTGCCCATTGTAGGATCTCCACGAAGCAGTTGTTGACTGAATGAACTGTGTGAACTGAATGAAGTGTGTGAATGAATGATGAATGAATGAACGTTACCACCTGTGTTGGAGTTACACTCTGAGCAAGGCCTTGTCCTAAGTGATGAGAATGTGTGAGAAAGGACAAAGATGTTCTTACCCTCTCTGTGCTCACAGTGGGGAAACAGAAATAGACTCACAATCAGTGATGATAAGCAGGTTGGTAGAGGATCAGGAGGGTGCTCTGCCTGACTGAGGGAGTCCGGAGGAGTGGGTCAGTAGTGAGTGTTCCCTTTATGCTTGTCTGAAGGTGGAGTGAGTAATAGCTAGAACCCTAGCTGGGAGATAAGGGAGCTGGGGAGTTGTCAGAGGCAAGGCTGAGAGGCAGAAAGCTAGGGTCTCTTAGCACATAAAACCTGTGGAAGGGTTTGAATTTTGTCCTGAAGGTAAGGAGAAAGCAGTTAAGAGTATCAGGCTGGAGAGAAACCCGATTAGTTTGGCGTCTCATAAGAGTCATTCAGGCTCTAGTGTGCAGCCTGTAGTGGAGACAGAAGAAAACCAGTTGAGAGACTTCTACAGTAATCCAGATTAAAGCATGCTGGTCATCTGGTCTGTAGTAATGATGTGGTGCAGGGGGGAGGGGAGGATGGCTAGCTTAAACCACTAAGGCATTTATGGATGGATGAAGGAAGGGCCATAGGGATATTTGGACTCATGTGAGTGCCTGTAGAAAAGTATACAGTTATGTTATGAATGCATGTGTGTGGAAGCAGAGGCCCTGGGTGGGCTGTGCTTGGGGAGAGATGTGCCAAGCTCCAGAAGGGCCTCCCAGATGGTCAAGGGGGGAGGAGCTGCCCCCTCCAGGACAGATCGGAAGGATGAAGCTCTTTGAAGCAGGAAGGCACAGGCTGACAGGAATGGCAGATGGATCAGTGTGTGTGTGTGTGCATGACTCAGTTGGGGTGGGGGAAACAGTGAACTGGCCCCAAGATTCCAGAAATGCCTGTTCCACCATGAGGCAGGCTGTGGAGGGCAAGGGCCCTTGGGGTTAGTGTTCCTGGAAGGTTTTAGCGGCAAAGTCCTGAGGGGATCTGGGGGGAAGCACACGTTTGCTGAGCCTCAATAGAGTCAGATAGTAGAGGGTGAAGACAGAATGATGGCTGCCTAGCAGGTGGATGGGCAAAAAGAGCCCTTTTTCATTGGGTGTCTGTGGGCTTACCTCATTTGCAGGCTCAGTATGGAGAAGCACCTTGTCAGAATAAAACTCGTGCTAGGTGTGGAAACACCTTGGCATAGGCAAACCTACTTTCAGCCTCTCTGTGCCTTAGTACCCAGCAGCCTGGATCTTGAGACTGCCTGTCCCTCAGTGCTGCCTCTTGGACCAGTCAGGATTCCTGGTTTCCTTGGTAACAGGAAGCACGTCAGCAGTCTGGGCACTCCCAGCCATCCCGGTGCTGCGGTTGCCGAGGAGACACTGCAGCCTAGCTGGGCCCTGGCAGGTGAGGGGGGTGGTGCTGGGAAGCTTCAAATCCTCAAGCTTGCTAGGGCTTAGGCCCTGGAAGACCACCCTTTAGTTGAAAGTGCTGGATAGAGTCTAGATAAAAGAGGGATCCCTGAGGGTTTGGAAGCCACACCCTATTTATGTTGAGTCCTATAGATTCTGCAGGGCCCCAGGTGGCTGAGCTATTCCCAAGAGGCTGAGCCTCCTGGTGTTTGTAAGACAGGCTTAACTGTGGCTTTGATGTCACCACTGGAGGGTGGGGTGGAGAGCCAGGACTGGGGAGGGGAGCCTGGGGTAAGGAAAGAAGAGCAGAAGAGCTGGGGTCTCATGAGCTCCTCTTCACCCATCTTCATCCCCCAAGGAGGTTCCCTAGTATGGTGGTCTTGGCCCCTCCCTCGAGAACTCCAGGCGGAGGAGGATCTTGCCTGGCAGACGCTCTGCCCTGGTGAGAAGGGGGCGGGATGAGCTTTTCTCTGCAGCCCAGCAGCAGGCTGTGAGCCCAGCTGGCTGGGCTAGAGGGGATGTGAGGAGGGAGGGTAGAGGCAGGAGGGGCAGGGAGTAAGCGCCATGTTCTCCCAGGACTTCTTCCTGGCCATCATCCTGCAGGACAACAGTCCAGGTGAGGGGTACCATGATGCTGGGTGTGATGTGGGGTGGGGCTGGTAAAGAGAGCAGAGGTGGAGGGTATATAGTCCGGGGACAAAGATGAAGTTCTGTAGATCTAGGAGAGGAGGGGTATATATCACAGATACGGAGTCTGTGTGTGCATGGTATATTTGCGTGTCTGTGTGTGTGTGTGTGTGTGTGTGTGTGTGTAGTATCTGCACAGAGGTAGCAGAGGTTAATAATATATTATATTTGAGTGTTTCCTCACATGTATGTTATGTGCATGTGGTACTCACATATATGTTGGGAGGTTTTGGTAATGTTGTATGTATGTACACACCTGTTGGTAGGGCTGGCATATATAGCTATACACACACATAGCTCCACACGGATGTATAACTGGTATTGCTATGTTTGTTTGCCCCTGAACTCACAAGCATACCTATATATGATGCCTTCCAGAATTTTCTGTGTGCTGTGCACTGTTTATGGCTGCACAGGTGTGTGATGGGGCTTGCATATATTGTGGGTCTGTGTGCACGTGGATGTGTGCAGGAGCTGGCAGTGTGTGCACCTTTTATAGCTAGACATATGGATATGCATGATGTGTGAGGAGGTGACCTGGGTCATTCAACCTCCTTCTCTCCTCCTCCTTCCTCTCTGCTTTCTTTCTCTCCATTTGGCCACAGTAGGCAGCAGCAGGGCCCAGGGGGAGACCAGAGCCATGCTCCCCACTGGTGGCTCTCAGTGTGGTGACTCAAATGTCGGTTCTAGAAGCAAGCAGGAACTATAATGTCCCTTTCCCAGCTCCTTCTTCTCAGCCATGGGGTCTTGGGAAGGGGACTGGCCATCTACTGACTGCTTGTTGGATGGGCTGACCCTCACTGAGCCTCCTACCTGGCAGATTCGTTCTGGAACCCCAACGCTTTCGAGACGGATTCCGATCTACCGGCTGGATGGATGAGGGTCCAGGACACCTCAGGGACCTACTACTGGCACATCCCAACAGGGACCACCCAGTGGGAACCCCCAGGTCGGGCCTCCCCCTCACAGGGGAGCAGTCCCCAAGAAGAGTCCCAGGTGAGGCTTAACGGCTTGTTTCATGGCAGGGGTGGAAGGGTCTGTGCGTCTAGAACAGGGTGGAACTACCACCATATACCCACTCCTCCTCCAGCTCACCTGGACTGGCTTTGCTCACCAAGAAGGCTTTGAGGAAGGAGAGTTTTGGAAGGTAAATGAAGGAACCAGCTTCACTGTGGGGGGAACTGGAGAAGGGGCTTCATTTTGGGCCTGATTCTTCAATCCCTTTTCAAAGGATGAACCCAGTGAGGAGGCGCCCATGGAGTTGGGACTGAAGGACCCTGAGGAGGGAACATTGCCCTTCCCAGCTCAGAGCCTCAGGTGAGTCAGATGCAGCAGGCTAGGTTTAGACTGGGTCTATGTGGAAGGGATATTGGGAAAATGTTAAAAATAGGGGTGCTGTGTCAAGTGTTCCCATTTGCCTCCAGCCCAGAGCCAGTGCCCCCAGAGGACGAAAAGCTGCCCCAACGAAACGCCAACCCAGGGATCAAGGTTTGTTCAAGACCAACACCCATTCTGTAAGCAGGCCCCTGTGTGGAGGACAGGCCTCATGCTGTGCTTTGAGGATGTCTGTGGGCTCAGCAAAGTTCCCAAACAAGGAGTTCTTCCCAGTTTCAGGCAAGGCTATGTGTATGAGCTGGACTGTCTTCTGACAGCTTCTGTTTTTAACTCAGTTGGCCCAAGGGCCTCTTAGGGACTTTCAAAGCTTAGATCAGCAGGCATCTCTTCTGACCATGTCTTGTTGGGACCTTCCATCTAAGTTCAGAATGTCTCATACTTTTTATGTACCAGGTTAGGAGCTCCTCTGTCCCGTGCCCAAGGCACCTCCAATTCCATCTCATATCTATACCCCTTTTCTGTGTCTGGCAGTGTTTCGCCGTGCGTTCCTTAGGCTGGGTAGAGATGACTGAGGAGGAACTGGCCCCAGGACGCAGCAGTGTGGCAGTCAACAACTGTATCCGCCAGCTCTCCTACCACAAAAACAATCTACATGATCCAATGGCTGGGGGCTGGGGAGAGGTGAGGGCCTGAGCTGGTGAGGTGGTGGTACCGTGGGGGTATGCAGGGAATTGTAAGATACGGAGGAGGATTTGACTAGTCTTAGAGAGGGCTGATAGAGACATGGGAGTGGATGTTGGTTTAAGGAGCAGCTCCGAGGGATGGGTGTATAACCCCAGCCTGGTACCCTGAGGACTGGTTGCTTAACAGTGGTAGGGAGGATAAGTGTCATGGGAGAACCTTTATTAGACTAGGGCCCACAGGTGTTTGCCCTGACAGCTAAGGAAGCCCTGCTCTGCCCCTGTGGTGGCCGATGACCCCTGAGCTGGAGAAGGCAGAGATCTGCCACCCTCCTACCAGGGTACCACTGAGTCCCACCTCCTGGGTTTGCAGGGAAAGGATCTGCTGCTCCAGCTGGAGGATGAGACTCTAAAGTTGGTGGAGCCACAGAACCAGACGCTGCTGCACGCCCAGCCCATTGTCAGCATTCGTGTGTGGGGCGTTGGGCGGGACAGTGGAAGGTGGGCACGGGAGTCTCTGGGGTGGGGGAGGCTCATCCATCTAGCAGTGAGTCCTTTTGTCTAATCGGTTCTTTGGCTTTCTTGTGCTGCCGGACCCAGAGAGAGGTATTAACATCTATCTGATTTGACTGTGCCCTCCTACACCTGGACTGGATACTGCGAAGCACCTAGCCTCCCTTACTGTGTGCCCTGTCCCCTCCCCACCTGCTGTGCTGGGCATTATCCCCCACCTCAGCATGCTTGCCTCTCTGTCCTCCCCAGCTCCTTAAGGCAGAACCTCCAGAACACCAGGGCAAACCCTGTAGGCTGTCATGGACAGGGAGGTTGTGGGTGGAATGGTGGCTAGGTGTGGCATTTGATGGTTCTAGGAGACACTGAGGTGACCCTCCCCCAACAGGGACTTTGCCTACGTAGCTCGAGATAAGCTGACCCAGATGCTCAAGTGCCACGTGTTTCGCTGTGAGGCACCTGCCAAGAACATCGCCACCAGCCTGCATGAGATCTGCTCCAAGGCACGGCCCCCTCCACTCCCTGAACTAGCTGTCACCTTTGCTCTAGAAGGGTGTGGGTGGGGTTGCTGAGTTGGTGGGTAGTGAGGTGGGGGCTTCGAGGCCAATGTAGCTCTAACAGAGCACACCCCCATTCATTCCTCAGATCATGTCTGAACGGCGCAATGCTCGATGCTTGGTAAATGGACTCTCCCTGGACCACTCTAAACTCGTGGATGTCCCTTTCCAAGGTGAGTACTGCAGCCTCACAAGGTCCAACTCAGCTTTGTTAGTTAAGGTGAGGTGGCCCAAAAAGAGGCACAGGCTCCTGGGTAGTCACGAGCACATGGAGATGGGATGCTTTAGAGTACATAAGTGGACAAGCTTATAGAGAGGCAGGGGAGGATTGGGATGAGGATCTGGCTGGGAAAATGCGTAGTCCACGCACTGCTGTTACAAGCTAGGAGAACAGTTGACCTTCTTTCTCTCCTCACAGTGGAATTCCCAGCACCAAAGAATGAGCTGGTGCAGAAGTTCCAAGTCTATTACCTGGGGAACCTGCCTGTTGCTAAACCTGTCGGTATGTGTCCTCTTCCCTCGGGGACCACCCCCAGGTCCCGGTGCCCTGTCCCCCACCCTGTGCTTTTTAGGGTTCATTCTCCTGGATCGTCTCATGTGTGGCCACTCCTTGCCTTTGAGAATTCATCCCACCTACCTGTCTGCCAACCTGTGTCCTGTCTATAGCTCCAGTGAGCATGTTTCAGTGAATATCACAGGCACAGAGGACGACTTTCTTCCCATATCCCTGATCCCATGGAAGAGCTTTGGTGGGTTTAGGAGGCAGATGTTTGGGTGGCTGGAAATACCAGGCATTAGCCCGGCACAGGGTTCAGTACAGAAGGACGCACACGCACACACGTGTACACGCACACATGCACATGCACACACGCACAACTCCAGATCTTCAGGTATACAAGTCAAGTATGTACTATGAGTTATACCGCCAACTCTCATCACCTCCTGATAATCCTACATGTTGCAATTACAGTAATACCTGCTTATAGCTGCTGAAGCAAGAGAGCATGCTTTCACAGTACCTGCTGGTTTTGATTTACTTACTTACTTACTTACTTACTTACTTACTTAACAATTACCTTTGAAACCTATTATGTCAGGCCCTGTGTTGGGCCCTGGGAAATAATGGTCACAGCCTGGCTTTCATGGAGCTTATGAGAATCTACAGTAGAATAATCAGGACCCAATCAAATAAATGTCATAATAAATCAAGTCTTTTATGGAAAGGAGGTAGCAAGACCTTCATCTAGTCTGGGAGGCTAGAGAAGGCTTCCTGTGAAGCCTGGCATTGTGACAGCTGTGATCCCAGAGCTGAGGAAGCTGAGACAGGGAGGCTGCAAGTATGATGAGCTCCATAGTGAGCACCTAGCCAGCTGGGGCCGTAGAGCATGACCTGACTTCTTTGACCCACCTCACCCCTGTAAAAACCGGAAAGAAAGAAAACACCATCTTCCTGTGAAAGTGTCATATGATCTGAGAAATATCAGTAGCAGTGAATGTGTTAAACCTGGATGAAGGGAGGCCAGACCAGGGAAAGGTCACTCTCAGGTGCATGGATGCTGTGTGAGGCTCCAGAGCAGGGCACACTGGTACCTGGGAAGCACTAGGGGAAGGCTTAGGACAGCGATGTGCTCCTCAAGATTAAGAGCTGCATGGAACCATTTTCCTTGGTCAGCTCCCATTACTGTATAAAATACCTGAGGTGATCAACTTACAAAGAGAAGCCGTTTATTTTGGTTCATGCTCGGTTGGCTTTGTCTGTGACAGTATCACGTCACACAGGAGCCTGTGGCACAGCACAGACACGCCTGCCCTGGGACCAAAAAGAGAAGCTGAGGTTGTGCAATTTCCGTCGGAGACTGACCTTCTGGGACAGACCTCCTACTGACTGTTCCTATGTCTTCAAGGTTCTAGAGCTTCCAGCAACCTGGTGGACTGGGAATCAAGTCTTTCACACGTGGGCTTTTGAGGGAATGTTTGACCACGCATGCATGTTTCAGGAGTCTTCTTGAACAGAGTTGAATACAGTAAAGCTTGCTTTGGCTGTACCATGAAGAAAGATGTTGAGTGGGTGGAAGAAGATATGGGACATGCAGGAGGGGCTTGCTTTTTGAGGTGGTTGGTAGGGAGAGTGTTGTAGACAACAGCAGGGCTGAAAGGAGCATAAGTCAGCAGGCTTTGGTGACTGATCGACAGTAGGGCGAGAAGCAAAGGCATTAATGACTTGATGACTTGAGTCATTAAGGAGGACTTGGCCTGCATAGCTGAGTGCCAACTGGATAGTAGTTCCTTTCTTTAACACTGGCAGGAGGTTAGTTTTGGTTCAGTTTTAAATATGTCAAATTCAAAGTGCCTTTCGGAGAAAGAGTGGGAGAGTCGAGCTGGGTTCATAGGTCCACAGCTGAGAGCAGACATGTCGACTTGAGATAGAAGTTTGGGTGCCATTAGGATGCAAAAATAGCTGATCAAAAATATGGAGGAGGTTGGCACCAGAGTATGGGAAGCCCAAAGTGAAAGAAAAAATATGCTAGGCCTACCTTTGTCGTCCTCCAGTATTTAATGGCTGAGTGGAGGAAGGTGAACTCCTAGGACAGTGAGAGTGGGAAAGGGGGGAGGGGGTGAGGTAAAGAGAGGACTCCAAGGAGTGGTGGATGTGATGCATGTTAAGAGACAGAGTGGTGCATGCCTGCAATCCCAGGTCTTGAGAGGCAGAGGAAAGAGGACTGTGAGCTTAGGCTACATAGTAAGACCCTGCTTCCAAAAGAAACCAAAGCAGAAGGAAGAGAGGAATGAGAGAGAGACAGAGAGAGAGAGAGAGAGAGGGGACCAAACTTGGATGCTTGGACTGTCCTTTTGGACCAGTGGGTTCTTAGTTACTCTTTTTTTTTTTTAATTTTTTTTTTACTTTTTTCAAGACAAGGTTTCTCTGTGTAGCCCTGGCTGTCCTGGAACTCACTCTGTAGACCAGGCTGGCCTCGAACTCAGAAATCCACCTGCCTCTGCCTCCCAAGTGCTGGGATTAAAGGCATGCGCCACCACTGCCTGGCTTACTTCCTCTTTTATATCTCTGTACTTCTTTAAAGCGTGCGCGTGCGTGCTCATGTGTGTGTATTGTTCATCTGTTGAAGTCTGAGGACAACTTTGAGAAATCAGTTCTCTCCTTCCACCTTTGTGTGGGTTCTGGGGGTAAATTCCGGTCCTCAGGCTTGTGGGGCAAGTCTGTTGAGTTATCTTGCCAACCCTGTACTCCCTTTTTGTCCCCCTCCACTGTTCAAACACTGTCCTCCTGAAGCTACAGTGTTTGTCCATCCATCCAGTAGATTATTCTTGAATAGCTTGTGCCAGGCATCATATTAATTATTCGCATACATCAGTGCAAGGCATTGACCATGATTCTGGCCCTCAAATAGATTAGATCCTAGCAAGGAAGATCAACAGTAAGAAGTACATTGCATGGTACATTTGAAAGTAATGACTGGTACGTGGGGAGGGGGATGCACAGAAGGAAAGGGGATTTAGGAGCGTAGGCCAGTGAGGCTGCAGGTTTTAACCCTGGACTCCGAAACTCTGCTATTCAGATGTCTCCCTTTTCATTTTGTGGAAGACAAGGCTTTTCTGCGTAGCCCTGGCTTTCCTAGAATCCTCTCTCTTTTTAAAAAAATATTCTTCTTTTATTTTATGTATGTGAGTACACTGTAGCTGTCTTCAGACACACCAGAAGAGGGTATTGGATCCCATTACAGATGGTTGTGAGCCACCACGTGGTTGCTGGGAATTGAACTCGGGACCTCTGGAAGAGCAGTCAGTGTTCTTAACCACTGAGCCATCTCTCCAGCCCTCCGAGAGCTCTCTTTGTAGACCAGGCTGGTCTTGAACTCAGATATCCACCTGCCTCTGCCTCCCAAGTGCTGGGATTAAAGGCGTGCGCCACCACATCCAGCCAGCTGCCTTTTTCTAGATCAACTTCCTGTTGACCCTCAGAAGACAGACTCAGAACAGGCTCCACCCAAGATCATGGGCATAGTCTTCAGCTTGACTTTGGTTCCTTCTACCCCCGTGAACTTTGAAATTTCCTAGTGTTTGAGCTTAAATGTCGTAGACATCACACCATTCTGCCTTTCGCTTGAGCCCCTTGCAGCGTGACTCTGCCATCTGCTCCTTCCTTGTGTCGTCATCCTCCTGTGCACTCCAGTGTTATTAGACTTCCCATTTTCCTGCATCTGCCCATGCTGCCTTGAGTGACACATTGCCATGTATCTGAAATCTTCAGCAGATAAGCCCCGAGTTACGACTGAGAAACATAAAATCCATTACACTCAGTCTCTGTCTACAGTCCAGTGTAGTGGTGGTACTCAGCACTCAGGAGACAGAGGTAGGCAGATAGACCTCTGTGACAGCCAGAGTTACACATAGAAACCTTGTGTTGAAAACAACAACAAAAGTTCTCTCTGGTGTGTCTTTCTTTCCATGCCCTGGAGAAGGCTTCCCAGGTGGTACATAGGATGTTAATCAGGAATACTAAGATGGATACTGGAAAAAGGGTCCTTGGAGACTTGGCCATTAGTCATAGACTGTGTCCCTAGGACTTCCTTGCCACTCAAATCTAAACATCTCCCTCCCCCAAAACACACACACACACACACACACACACACACACACGTCTCTCCAAGTAGCTCTTAACTGTAACCTTTTTTTTTTTAAAAAAAATTTATTTATTATAAATAAGTACACTGTAGCTGTTTTCAGACACACCAGAAGAGGGCATCTGATCTCATTACAGATGGTTGTGAGCCACCACGTGGTTGCTGGGATTTGAACTCAGGACCTCTAGAAGAGCAGTTAGTGCTCTTAACCACTGAGCCATCTCTCCAGCCCAACTGTAACCTTTTAAGACTAGGTTGGCCTTGAACTTGTGGTGATCCTCCTGACTCTGCCCTCCATGTGCTGGGATTTTATAGAAGTTTAAAAGCAGTTTGACGTGGAGAAGACCATTACGGGATTATTGATTTTGAGACAAGATCTTGCAGTCATGAATGGCCTGGAACTCACTATGTGTAGTTCATCCACTGCTTGAATTTGCAGTGATTCTCTCATCTCTGGAAAGTACCCAGAGAGACCATTTTGTTTTATCTCGGTGTTTTTAAGTACTAGTCATACGTAATAGTGAGCTTCACTATGACACCCCTTACATGTGTGTAATGTATTCTTTTCATATTCTCCTTTTCTTACTCTCCCATTTCCCATTCCTGCTGAACCTATTTGTTTGTTTGTTTACTCATTTATTTGTGGTGTGTGTGTGTGTGTGTGTGTGTATGGTTGGTTTTGGTTTTGAGACAGATCTCTCTACATAGCTCAGGCTGTCCTGGAACTCACTATATAGTATTAGGCCAGACTAAAACTCACAGAGGTCTGCCTGCCTGTCCCTCCAGAGTGCAGGGAAGCCACGCCCCACCGCAGATGGCACCAATTGCTTGCTGAGCCGAGTCCTTTTCCCAACTACTATCCCTTCTGTTTTCTGTTTTCAAGGTCTCACTGTGTCGCTTTGGCTGATCTGGAAGCCATATGTAGACCAGGTTTTGAACTCACAGTGAAACCCTGTCTCACAAACAAAACAAAATCCAAACCAAACAAACAGAAAAACAGAACCAGGAGGTGGTTCAACCAGTAAAGCCATTTGCAGCCAAGCTTGATAACCTAAGTCCAGTCTTCTAGGCCAACATGGTGGAAGGAGAGAACTGACTCTTGCATGTTGTCCTTTCACACACAATAAATAAATAATAAATTAAAGATTAAAAAAAAAGTTTGGGTCTGGAGGGGGGAGGTCTAGCCTGGCTGATTAGAAGCCACCGTGGTGTGAAAGGAGCTATGTAATGTTTGAATGTGTAGAGTAACATATGGGGAAGTCGGAACTCTGTGGGGAGGGGCCCGTCCAATTAGGGGCTGAAGTAAGAGAGAGAATCGGTGAACAAAACCAAGCCAGAGATTCAAGATAGGACAAAGAAAAAAGGGTCAGGAGTCACTGAAGTCAAGGAGAGTGCCCTGGAAAAGTACCTAGACAGCAACATCCTCGGGGTTCCATGTTGGTGAGATGGGCTATCTTCTTCCTTCCCTTAGTCCTGCATGTTTGTGTCTGTATCTTCCAGGGGTAGATGTGATTAATGGGGCCCTGGAGTCAGTCCTGTCTTCCAGTAGCCGTGAGCAGTGGACCCCAAGTCATGTCAGTGTGGCTCCTGCTACCCTCACCATCTTGCACCAGCAGGTAAAGAGCTGGGGTAGAACACGTGACTATGACTGAGCTTTGCCATGGATGGGAATTGAGTCGGGAAGAGCTGCCAGTAGCATAGAGTCTGGGATTTTCTTTTTTAACTTGGTGCCTCCCCTACAGACAGAAGCAGTGCTGGGGGAGTGCCGGGTGCGGTTTCTCTCCTTCCTGGCTGTGGGCAGAGATGTGCACACATTTGCCTTCATCATGGCTGCCGGCCCAGCCTCCTTCTGCTGTCACATGTTTTGGTGTGAGCCCAATGCTGCCAGCCTCTCAGAGGCTGTGCAGGCTGCATGCATGGTAAGTAGGAAGGGTAGTGGGATAGCAATGTGACCCTAAGGGGCTGAGATGGAGAGTTACTGTCCCTTTGCTTCTTCACAGCTCCGCTACCAGAAGTGTCTGGATGCTCGCTCCCAGACCTCCACCTCCTGCCTCCCAGCACCTCCTGCGGAGTCAGTTGCGAGACGTGTAGGGTGGACTGTCCGTAGGGGTGTCCAGTCGCTGTGGGGTTCCCTCAAGCCCAAACGTCTAGGATCCCAGACCCCATGAAGAACTCTCATCCTTCCTCTACCTGCTTGTTTGGGGCCCCTGGGAACTCAAGGGTTTGGGGCAGGTAGGGGCTGTGGATGTTCCTCCTATACCCCACATCCCCTGGGCTGCCCTTCCTCAGTAGCTGGGGTTCCCTACCTAGGGGCTGGGAGAGATTGAATTCCTTCACAGAAGTCATTACACTGGACTGATGACATGAGGGGCCAGAAGCAAAGCCAGCCTTGGGCTCTCCGTCCCCAGTGTTTGAGGTGGAGCAGGAGGAACTGGTCCAAGCCAGGCCCCATCCTCAAAGGCCCAGCAGGGGCAGAAGGGGACTGGTCTCGGCATGGATCCCCTCTCCCCTGTCCTGCGGGCACCTCCGCTGTACTGATATCACTAATAAAGTCTGTCTGCGCTGCTGTGTGTCTTCCTGTGCCCATGGCAACATCTCCGTCAGGGTTATGCTATCAACCTCCCTTTGCCCTGCCTGTTTGGGAAGAAGAAATTGGGACAGTGGAAATATGGAGTAGGAGTCTCTTTATTTTAACAGCCTGGCAGGGTGAGGTAACAGAGCAGGGTTCAGAGGTGTATAGCACAGGCTGGGGCAATTACTCCTGTCTGACTATCCAGAGCACTGAGACCTCGGCTTTGTGGCCTTAGAAGACAGCACCTGGGATAATCCAGATGCTGGGCATAAGTAGAACAGCCAAAACATCCCCCAGTGTAGACTAACAAGCTTTCAAGAGATTGTTTCTCTGGCCTGGGTGGCTCCTCCTCCCGAAGCTTTTGCCTCAGGTAGATTGGCAGTACTCGGGAATGTGTCCCTTTCCTAATACATGAACTTTCCCCACTCTGGAACCTGGAACACTAGCACAACGGGGGGCGTGACCACAAGCTGTGGGCATTTGGGAGGCTCCCATTGGGCATCAAGTGTCGACACAGAGCAGGGCTGTCTGCGCGGGCTGAGAGTTGGGCACACAGAGTGGCCAGGCGGCAGGGTGTGCCGCAGGGCTCTGAAGGTGGGTGGCCCTTATGGTAGAGAAACCAGAAGGTCTGGAAGAGTTGCTCATCATCCCTCATGCGGTAAACCAGGTTGTGCCAGGAGGCAGGCATCGCGTCTGGAAGTCCATAGGTTTCTCTAGCCCTGTAGAGGCGCTTCCAGCTCGGTGTGCCTCCAGGTGCATTGGCCTGGGTCAGATTCAGGATGTAGGTCTCGTGGTCCAGGACCACATGAGAGCTTCCAGGGTAGTTTCCATCTATTTGGTAAACTCGGTAGCCTGCAAGAAAGGGTTGCGTGGCAAAGAAGGGTACAAAGGAACTCTAGGGAGGACCTACTTTGGCTTCCATCTCTTTCTGTCACACCAGCCTCAGGATAAGGAATGTTCCCTTCTGCCTCACTTACCGGGATTAAGGTTGATAAAGGTTGTAGCACTGGGCCCCAGGAAGGCTACAGCTAGTGGCCGGCTCAGAGTTTCCTCATCATAGAAGATCTCAAACTCATCCACATGAGTGTGGCCAAAGAACTGACCAGCCAGAGTGTTTTCATACCTGCCCGGAGACAGGGGGATAGAAGGTTGTAAGGAAGTGAAAATGAGGGCGGGTAGACCTGAGGAGTTAGGGGTTCGCTCTACAACCTGCAAAGTAGCTCCTCCAGATTGTGAGACTCCATGCTTGGGGGAATCACTCCTTCCTTCCTTCTTCTCTTCCCTTTCTTTTTTTCTCCAGACACAGGATTTCTCTACATTAATAGCCCTGGCTGTCCTAGAACTCACTTTGTAGACTACGCTGGCCTTGAACTCAAGAGTGCTGTGATTAAAGGCATGTGCTACCACTGCCTGACTCTTGAGGGTATTGTAACCCTTCAATCTCCACACCCAAGCCCTCCATCCCTTTACCTGGCTATAATTTTGTAATAATTCCAGCTCCAGCTCTTGAGGCAATGTCCTGGAGGAATGTGGCCAATTATATGCACCTGAACGGAGAATTATGGGCAGTTAGAGCACTGAGGAATCCAGACAACCTAGGGCGGAGTATATGAAGGCCATAGGAGGGTGACAGTGGACCCAGGGAAGACTGGAGTTCTAGGAAGTGAAGTGATACCCCCCCTTCACAGATCTCAGCTCCAACAGTGCCTTCTTCACTGGATTCATAATGCATTCCCTTACTTTGTCTCCTCGGTTCTCAGCAGCCTGAAGCTCCTCCACCAGCCACTGGAGTTGTCCAGCAGGATCTGTGGAGTTGATCAAGAGCCAAAAGTTCTCACGGGAACAAAAATTCATATTGAGAGAGATGAGGCGGAGGCCAGGGCGTGGGGTGAGGGCATAGAAGCCCCCAATTCTGAAACAGAAGTAACCAAGGTGTCAATACTTGGACAATCCTAGTCCTGCATGTCAGGCAGAGGTACACATGATGTCATCTCCCCCCTCCAGGAGCTCCCATCCTAGCTGAAGACCAACAGTAATTATAGGCTCCTCTGACAGTAAAGAAGCCTCACAGGGCTGAGGGCTCCAGGAATTCAGGACAAAGAATCAGGTGAGCCGAGAGCAAAGGCCTTTCTGTGGGAGAGGTTATAAACCTGGCCACCTTAAGAAAAATGGGAGATATTAAAGAGGGAGGGAGAGTTCATTTTACAAGGAGAGCTACTGTAGGCAAAGACACAGGTAGGGTGTGGGCATGTTGTACTGCTAGCACTGAAAAGAAGGTGGCTGGAGAGAAGAAAAGGGAGGGCGGAGTCAGGTTAGGGAGGACAGTAGAGACTGCTGAGGACGCTTGCTTGAACAGTCTACCCAGTTCCCTCCTCCTTTCTCCCTCATCCATCTTTCTTCTCCCTTCCTGGGTTTCCACGGACAGTAAGTACCTGAGGGTGTGAAGGGCGCCAGCTGGTAACCAGGGTTCCCATGCTTTGGCCATGGCTTCATAAAGCCATTGTGAAGATTGGTTTCCCTTGATGAAGGGGGGAGGGAAGCCATTGACAGGAGTGCTCTCATGGTTGCCCACAGCAGGGTACACTGGCAACGGGCCCAAGAACTTCCTCACAAGGTCCGTGATGGTGGTCAGGGCCCTCAGCTGATCTTGGCGAGACTGTTGCCAGACATCATGGGCAGGGATGTCTCCCGTCCAGTACACCATTTCAAAAGGACCGGCAGGGCCCAGCCCTTTCAACAGACTTTCTAGTGTTCGCAGGGGCAGGTCACACTTGCTGTACTCGCCCCAGTACCCAGCACCCGTCTGGGAGTTGGGTGGCCATCCAGACCCCCGGCGGCAGCAGAGTGGATCTGCACAGTTAGGGTCTGTGCCCTCCAGGTAGTCATGGTCCCAGTGTAGGTCAGTAAGGAAGAGGACACGGCTGACAGGGGCACCTGGGGCTGGTGGGCTTGGTGGCTTTGGGGGTGGCTTCGGCACTGATGGTAAAGAGATGTTCCATGTCGAAAAGATGTCCCAGTGCCCACAAGAGGAGCCCAGAAGCAAGCCACAAGCTTCTGATGGGCTCAGAAATGAACGTGTCCACACATCCACCATATCATCCTCAAAGAGATGGACTGCTGACTGGCACACATTTAGTGGTGCTATGTTCAGCATCTTGCACATCTTGATGGCCACGGAGCCTACCCGTGCCACATTGGGCTCCTTCTGTGGTGGAAGGAACCAATGATGATAAGTCAGAAACAGAACAAGTGAACCCTGGTCACCACTCCACAGGCTTCCATGTCTAAATCGGGACTAGGATGAACTCTGTCACCATGATAAAGAGATATCAGTGTCTCCCACATACTGTCCGGCGGAGAGATATCAGTGTCTCCCACATACTGTCTGGCAGCGGCTCAGCACCAGACCTCTACCCAGCTACTGTAGCTCAGGGTGTGCTATCATTTCAAGCCCATGCTTATTATTCTCCCTACTTCACAAAGGTCACAGTGGGGTGGTGGTAACATGGATGCATGGGAAGCACCCTCTCCATCTGTGCCCCTCACCCTGCCCCCAGCATTCCACAACAGCCCTTCACACACTCACCTTCAGCCCATAGTTGAGAGCAGTGAATAAGACTTTGCAGGCGGGGCATGTGAGGTTCCGCCACCCAAAGGCATTCTGGTGCGGTGGCACTATGGCACTGAATTTGGCAGAATGGCCTTCAGAAGGAAGAGGATACGCTCTGGCAGGAGCCCAGAGAACCGTGGAGTCAAACAGAGCCAGTACCAGCGCCAAGCCCAGCTCCATCCAAAGGAGTCCCAATCTTGGTGCCGGTGAGGACCTCTCCAGTCTCTGCTCCCAGCTGGCTCTGAGATGGCCCTGGCCGGATGACGCTCCGTGGTGGGGCATTGCCAGGCTCGTAGACAGGACTGGTTGGCCTCCCCAGGCCCCACTGCCCGAGGCCCTGGCTGGCCCTCGGGCCGGGGTAGCGCTGGAGACACCTGATTACCCTTCCTTGTGGTGGTTGACTGATAGCTCCGCAGCCAGCCACAAAACAGCTCCTCCCCTTCCTGTTCCTCTTATGCCCCAGCAACGGTGGGGGTGTGCTGTCAAAGCCTTGGGGGCGGGGCAAAAGGGGAGCTTGCCGGCCTGCCCAGGTCGGTCCTCTTCTACCATCGCTGCGGGTGGACCTAGGACCCGCGGGGTTGTGTGGTGGTTGGAGTAGGTAGGTGCCCTCCGTAGTGACAAGTGTTGCCACCTTGAGCCATTGCTGCGCGAAGCTGCCGGCGGCGGCCCGGATGTTTTCTGCCCAGAACTGGTGGAAGCCCTTTAGGGAACTCCCAAGTACCTCCTCGCCTCTCAACTCCCATCCCATCCCCCACCCACCCCCCTTTTTTTAAACTTTCAGATTCCTAGGATAGATGCCCGGCTCAGCTGGCCATTTAACTCAGGAGATTAACTAACGAGGGAGGGCTGGGGTAGTGATCCTTGCATTGAGCAAATTAACCTGCCTTGGAGGTTCCTCGCCATGGTTTCCTATGCTCTGCCACCCTTACAGCACTCCTAAGTCACTTTAGGTTTTGTTAATGTTACTTTTTTTTTTTTTAATTTAAAGTTTTGCATTATTATTTATTCATGCATAAATAATTCACATATTTTGTATGTGTGTGCACCACGTGCGTGCCTGGTGCCTGGTGGAGGCCAGAAGAGGCTGTAGGATCCACCTGCCTTGGAGTTATAGATGTACTGAGGTCGCCACGCGGGTGCTGGGAATTCGACCCAGGTCCTCTAGAAGAGCAGCACTGTTAGGTGTGGGGCCTGCCCTGGAGCCTGGTCGACCTACCACCGGAGGCCTTCACATCCCTAAAAATCAAACTGCCTCTTCTCTCCTAGGAGCTATCCAATACCAATAGCTCCTGAGCTAGGAGGGGGCCTTTGGAATTTTGTCTAGCTTGAACGACCAGTGCATGCAGTCACAATCAAGGTGATTTCCCTGCGTGCAACTTCCCTGTCGTGTCCAGAAAACAGTTTCCTTTAGTCATCCGCTGCCTCTGGCTCTTCCAGTCTTTCCATCCCTCTTCCAATCACTCAGCCTTGAAGGGAGAGGTGTGATATAGACCCTAGTTAGGGAGGGTCACTTGGAAGTCTCTGATGATCAGTTGTAGGTGTCTGTGTTAACTCTCATCTATCTGCTTCAAGAAGCTTCACTGATGAAGACTGAGAAGTGCTCTATCTACAGCCACAGAAATAAGACACTAAAACCATAATAATAGTAGTAGGTTCTACCCCCCCCCAGGGGGGGTTATGACCTATCTAACCACAGGTCCTTGCCCTGGTAATGGTGCCAGGTATGGGTTCCATCTCATCTCTCTGAGGTCTTAAATCCAACCAGATGGCAGTCAAACTTAAGTTTTTTGTTTTTGTTTTTTAAAGATTTATTTATTTAAAGTATGCGAATACACTGTAGCTGTCTTCAGACACACAGAGAGGGCATCAGATCCCATTACAGATGGTTGTGAGCCACCATGTGGTTGCTGGGAATTGAACTCGGGACCTCTAGAAGAGCAGTCAGTGCTCTTAACCTCTGAGCCATCTTTCCAGTCCCCAAACTTAAGTGTTTTTAATCCTATTTTATTTGTTGGTGTTTGTTTTGTTTTGTTTTTGAGACAGGATCTCACTATATCTTGCCCCAGCATCCATAGTGCTGGCTGACTTTACAGATGGGAGCCAGCCAACCTTCTCCTGAGAATCTGATTAACTGATTTAACTGAGAATCTGAATCAGAATTCTCTAGATAGAAGGTACTTTTGGCTCACATGAAGATGCCATTTCAGCCAGGCAGTGGTGGCGCACGCCTTTAATCCCAGCACTCGGGAGGCAGAGGCAGGTGGATTTCTGAGTTCGAGGCCAGCCTGGTCTACAGAGTGAGTTCCAGGACAGCCAGGGATAAACACAGAAACCCAAACTTGAAAAACCAAAAAAAAAAAAAAAAAAAAAAATGAAGACGCCATTTCCTCCTTTTTAATAGAGAAAGAGTTGGGTATACTCCTGTAGTCCCCACACCTGGGAGGTAGAAATAGGAGAATCAGGCATTCAAGGCTACCCTTAGCTACAAGGTGAATTTGAGAAGTTTGAGTCCACCCTGGACTGCTGTGAAACCATATCTCAAAAAAATTTAAAAAAATTATATCCACAGTGCAAAAAGCTTAATCAAATTCTGTAAATGTGCTAAGCACTAAGCTTGGCACTTTATGACTAGTGTTCAGTTCTCACACAATCACACAAATAGCTATAATACGCTATTCTTGAGCTGGTGGGGTGACACATGCCTATAATTATAACACTTTAGAGGTGGAAGCAGGAAAATCGGGAATTGAAGGTCATCCTTATCTATGTACATAAGTTCTAGGCCAATCTGAGCTGCATGAGACCCTGCCTCCAAACAAAATACCATAAAACTGTTGCTATTCCCATTCTGCAGATGGGAAAACTAAGACAAAGGCAACCGCCGTGAGCCAACTCATCTGTTTGATTCCCACAGAAATTCCACATTCCAAGCTATGAATCTCCACTAGTGGCTTTCTTAGAGAATTTCTTTCAGGGAACACTTCCCCCATCTCGCCCCATCCTCCATCCCTGCCTGGTAGACTTCATTTCAGAAAATCATGATAGTTACAAAACAAGTTCTAAGATTATGTTCTGGGCTTTCTTGAGAGCTCTGTGTTAACGTAATCCTTACAACAAATTTAGGCATCAGGTACAGTTTTCCTGCCATGTTTCCCAGGATCCTCTTGGATACCAAAATTCAAGAATGCTTAGGTCCCTTTTATAGAATGAAGTAGTGCTGCATTTGCATATAAGCTATACGCATCTATATATTTAAAGCCTTTCTGGCCTGTTTATTCCTAAAAATAACAATAGTTGTAGCCAGGCAATGGTGGCACACACCTTTAATCCCAGCACTTGGGAGGCAGAGGCAGTCGGATTTCTGAGTTCGAGGCCAGCCTGGTCTACAGAGTGAGTTCCAGGACAGCCAGGGCTACACAGAGAAACCCTGTCTGGAAAAACCAAAAAACAAAACAAAACAAAACAAAAAACCCACAATAGTTGTTACATTGTATTGTTTACAAGGAAAAGGTCTGTACACATTTAGTACAGGCATTCCCCAAACCCCATGATATTTCTGATCTGTGACTATTTGAATCTTCAAGTCAAAAAAAAAAAAGAAAAAAGACCCTAGATTTACTCATTTTTTTTTTAAATTTATGTGTACCATGAAAATGGCAGGTGCTTGGATAGATCAGAAGAAAATGACAAATTTCCTGAAACTGGAGTTGCCAGTGGTTGTTAGATACTATGTGGGTGCCTGGAAGCAAACCAGGGTCCTCTGCAAAGGCAATAAATGTTCTAAATGGCTGAGCCATCTCTCCAGCCCCAAATCTTCAGATTTAAATCTTATACCAACACACTCAGTAACCCAAAATGAATATAAAACATACCTTACACTGAAGGTGTTTCAGTGATGCTGTAGGAGCTTTGCAGAGCTTCTGGTGGCTGGATAAAAGCAACACTTTCAAGAAGTGGGGACCACCCTGAAGTACACTTCCTGGGGCACCAGGGTGGAGGTGGTGCATCTACACAGGGGAGACTGACAGTAAACTTAAGCACAAATGCCTATTCCAGAGAAGCTTTGTGGTTCTGAGGAGGTCCGCAAAACCACTGCTACAGATGTGAGGATAACATTTTATCACGCCTTTGTTTTCTTCATTCTTTTTATCTATCTTTTTCTTCTGTTTCCTCCCCCAACTCCACCCCCAAAACAGGGGGTCACTATGTAGCTCTGACTGTCCTGGAGCTCACTTGGTAGACCAGGCTGGCCTCTAATTGACAGAGATCCACCTACCTCTGCCTCCCAGGTGTTGGGCTTAAAGGCATGAGTCACCACTGGAAGAGTGTGTGTCTGTTTTGGAGGGCACTTTCTAGCTATCATCTCTCACTATCTGTGAGGCCAGCTAAACAGTGGTATTTCCTTAGGTCAGCCTTGGCCTGTACAGAAGAACCCTTATGACCTTGATCTTCACCTTACATTCCTCAATGCTTTAGTAAACCACGTGCACCCCCCTCCCTCCAAGTCTGTGGAACGGTAACTTGGTGGAGATTCTGGATTCATACACATCTTCTTAATGTCCATTTTGTGAAGGCCTAAAGTAACATCTGTCAATTAAAGCATGTCTACCTCATTTAGACCATCACATTAACATTCTTCTGCCAATGAATTTCTTTCATCTTTTTGTATTTTTCTCCTCAGACTATTGATAGGGCTGAGCAACAGCTAGTCAATTCTCTGATCCTTATAATTAACATTTCTCTTGCATTTTCCAAAAGACTGATTCACAGGCCAGCTGCTGTGCCTCATCTCAGTACACGAGAAGGTAAGGCAAGAGGTTTGCTGTGGGTTCAAGGCCAGCATGAGCCAAACAGGAAGTGCCAGGGCAGCCTGAATTGCAGAATATGACCTTGTCTCAACAAAACAACTAAAAACCTCCAGTTCACTAAACCAGCAAATACATTCTTGTCTACTATCACCGCCATCCCATTTTGTCAGGAGCTTCCCTGAGTTCCCCTTAGCTGGTGATGGATATTGTCTTTGTTAGCAGCTGGGTGGTGAGTGACCCATCCCTGTCACCCCCATGTCCTTCCAGCGCCTGCTTTCTCAGAGCACTCGGAGCACTGCTACTTGGAGATCAGCCTTCTCAGGACCTCAGGCTAGAGTTGGACATGTAGGAGTTTATTATGGGCTGCACCCAGACTCAGCATCTGAGAAGGGAAGGAAGAAAAGAGGATTGGGCAGAATAGAGTCTCTACAGAGGCCTGTAGCAAGTTCTAAAGAAACAACCTTCAGAGCTGTTCCTAGCAAAAATAAGGATGCTGAACCTTCATTCTCCCTTAAATTGGTCAGTCATAGGATGTGTGCTGCCTCTGGAAACGATGTGGCCACAGACAAGGTGATTCTTAGAGGGAGAAGATCCTTCAGAGGTGGAAGGTCAAGGTCTGATGTGCAGAGAGAAATCTGGACTGCACACAGTGCTCATCCTCAGTATCTGTCTTGGGAGAGGGTTCCATTATAAATAAAACCTATGTCATTATGAACAAGGCTGGTAGTGAGAGTGGTTGAGAACTACCTTATTCTGTAACATGTTAGGACCTAGGACACCTTTTTGTGGAGTTGCCTAAGCTACTGAACAGTGAGCATCACTTGGGGAAGTATTGTTGTATAAAGACTTAAGACTTAAAAGGTTGAAGAGATGGCTCAGTGGTTAAGAGCTTGGATTGCTTTTCTAGAAGACCAGGTTCTATTCCCAGCACCTACATGGCTGCTCACAACCATCCATAACTTCAGTGAATTCCCTGGAATTCTATATTCTTTTCTGACCTCCTCATGCATGCATGTGCTATACATACATACATGCATGCATGCATGCATACATACATACCTACACACACACACACACATACATACACACACACATACATGCATGCATGCATACATACACACACACATGCATGCATGCATACATACATACACACATGCATGCATGCATGCATACATACATACATACACACATACATGCATGCATACTGGGGAAACATCAATATACATAAAAATAAATAAATAAATAAATAAATAAATAAACCTTTAAAAAGAACATCAATATACATAAAATAATAAATAAATAAATCTTTAAAAAGAAAAGATCTAAGGCTTATGTAGTCCCTGCCAACACAGGAATTAGTTGTCAAATTCTGGGAGTCTGAGAGCGGTTGGTCAGTATGGGCTGCCTGAATGGGGCTGAAGACTTTCTAGTTAAATTTGGGCAATTTGTCTTTGTCTTATTATTTTTTAAAGGTAGGGCCTCAGGTTTCATGTTGCTCAGGCTTGCTTCATAGCTATGTGTCTTGGATGAACCTGCACTTTTAATCCTTCTGCTTGCAGTTCCATGGTGCTGGGACTGCAGGAATATGCCACCAGGCCTGTTTTTTGTGTGGTGCTGGGTTTCAAAACTGGGTTTTCATGCATAATAGGTGAGTACTCTACAATCCCTAACTTGGGATAATTTGTTTGAGCACCTCTTTATAGCCGCTGAGTTCTCTGTGTCAGGAAACCAACGTAAGTTCTGCAGAGAGCCAGTCAGCTCTTCAATTGACTATAAAACTACAAAATAAATCCAGAACGCCACGCCAAAACTAGCAGCCTAGAGTTTGAGTGGGAAAAGGTCTCCCTCCTGTGGAATTTTTAGGGAATACTAGTGGACTAAATGTGTGTTAGAAGCAGGCAATTTCAACACCCCGAATGTAGACTCCCCTCTAGTAGTGCTAAAGGAAAGCTTTAGAGTCAGGCCTCCAGGTTTAAATCTTGGTTCTGCCCCTGACTATTTGCACGGTCCTGAACAAAGCATGTCACTATCTCAAACTTCTGAGTTCTGGGATTATAGGTGTGTGTGTGACCTTAGTGAGCAAGGCATGATTTAATAGATATTAAATGTCACCTGTAGCTATCAAGAGGGGGCAGGGAAAACAGAGAGAAAATATTATATGAAATTTGGATTTTAATGTCCAAAATAAAGTTTTATTTGAACACTGCCATTTGTTCATTATGCATTATCTGTATCAGTTTTGCCATCTACATATAGAGTATGTGATAGTATGTATCGAAACACCTGAAGGGTTTGTGCTCTAGTCTTTATAGAAAATATATGCTATATTCTGTTTTGAATTTTTTTGAGACAGGATCTCACTATATAGCCTTGGCTAGTTTGGACTCAGTCTGTAGCCCAGGCTAGCTCAAACTCATAGAACTCCTCATGTCTCTGCTTCCCAAGTGCTGGGACTAAGTTGCATGCCACCACACCCAGCTAAGCTCTGTGTTAGATTCAAATTGGAAAGTAGTCACATTATCTTGGAGAAAATTGGAATTGCTATAATGGCAGAGATATAGATAGAAGGTTTAGTGTGGTGCTTTGTACATTTGATATATATCTGCATTGCCAAACAAGTTTGTAATTCATATGTCTGCCCTAACCCTGGAGGAGAGACCTTAGCCATCTGAGAGTAAGGAAAGGGGCTCTGGGGAGAGAGGGTCAAGCCAGAGTGATTGTCTTGTCATAGTTGGCATCAAAATGACTGGGCAGCTTGTGCCTCCTCCATCAGTCAGCATGAGAGGCAAAGAAGCCAACCCCGGCTGGTTCCGGTCACACTCACATGGACGCACTGTGTCACCAGTATTCACAGATGACCTTTTAGTCACTGTTGGAGGAAGCTTTTCATTCAGAGCTGTCTCACCCAGGGTGTTCGACATGAGATCCTCCCTTGTGTCTTGAGATGTTGCTATCTCCAGCCATGTTGTTCCATGTGGACCCCTCACTTTTAGTGACTCAGAGAGGTGTAATGGGAGCTTGATGTAGAAAAGAATGACTCAACCCTGGGGAGTGAACAAAGGGAATTCCCATTGCTCAGCCCAGAGGATTGTACATTTCTCCCCATGTCTGGATTCTGAAGAAGCTGAGCCCTGAAAGTACTTCTCAGCCAGCTATGAACATGTATGACAGCTCCCACCCCAACTGCAGTAACTCATCTGACCTCATCCATGCATCCAGTCTAGCTGGACCTGCTGGGAAAGGCCTGTAATTCCAGCTACTCAGGAAGCTGAGACAGGGGAATTACAAATGCAAGTTGAAGGGCAGCCAGAACACCTTATAATCTTAAAACAAAATAAAAAGTAAAAGCAGGAATAGGGATATAGCTCTGTAGTTGACCCATGTAGTCACCCAGCTTGAGAAAGACCCTAGGTCTAATGCCAGTACCACAGACAACACCCAAACACTCAGTCCTTTGGTTAAGAGCACTGGATGCACCTCTAGAGGACCAGGGTTCAATTCCCAGCACCCATGTGGCAACTCACAACTCTCTGTAACAAATCCAGTTCCAGGGGATTCATGGCACCAGATATGCATGTGGTGCACTTACATACACATTTGGGCAAAATACTCACATGCATAAAATAAGATAAATAAACCTTAAAAAAAAAAAAAAAGCCAGGTGTGATGGTAGCATCTTTAATCTCAGTACTCAGGAGGCAGAGGCAGGTGAATCTCAGAGTCTGAGGCCAGTCTGGTCTACAGAGTGAGTTCCAGGGCACCCAAGACTACACAGAGAAACCCCATCACAAAAAAAAACAAAATAAAGAAAGGAACAAACAAAGAACAAAAGGAAAGAAGCCTGGAAGGACCAGATAATTTAATAAAGTGTCACAAGTTCCCCAAATAGGCCCAGCTTTCAGGAACTACCTTTCAGAGACACTCTGATTTAAGTCCCAGAGCCAGTCAGTGGAGGAATCCCAGTTCTTCTGACTGTACAAGCCTCTATCTTAATCTCAGTAGAGATGTCTTACTACATCTGTCTCTGCCTCTGTGTGACTCTGTTCCATCCTCTTTCCCCACATCCTGTTATGAAACTCTTGTCAGAGGCAGGCTTATAGGATCCCAGGATTCATTGCAGTTTAGGGAATAGTCCCAGATCTGAAGATGCCTTGTGACATTCCCAGATGGTGTGCCTCAGAGGTTAGGCATCACTGTGAAGGTGTGAAGTGGGCCCCATTGTAACACCTGAAAACAACCAAAGCTCTGGGTTTGTTTTGTTTTAAATTTACATTTGTCCATGAGTATGTGCAGGGTGACCACAGCACTGACCAAAGGCTGGTTCCCTCAAAGATGGTGCTTGTAGAGAGCCCAGCTTGTCACATGGGTGCTGGGAGATTAACTCCTGTCTTCCTGCTTGAACAGTAAATACTCTTAGCCGACAAAGCCACTTTTCCAGCCTTTACAAACCGGGTCATTTGAAAGCAGGGACAGAGGACATTTCTTCCACTCAGCCTGGATTAGAAGTAAGCTGGAGATGTTGAAAAATGGCTGAGGAAGGGGAGGGAATGGGGCTGGAGGGGTTGGAGAGGAGATTAGAGGCCGTGGGGGTTGGGGGAGTAGGGGATCTGGAAAGATGGTTCTGCAGTTAAGAGCACTCATTCTAGAGGACTCGGGTTTGTTTCCCTCCACCCACACAGTGGTACACCACCAGTAGAAGTCATGGGTATTCACAGATAAGCATGGGAGAAATCAGGAATGCTGATCTCACATGCTTGCCTCCTCAGTGGAGGAAATGAACTCCTGTCTCCCACCCAGAAGGCTGGGAGTGGATGTTGTTAATGACCTGGTGACCTTTGCTATCTGTAGGGCAAGCCCTCACTCAAATCCTCCAGAAGTTTTATCCCAGACTCTCCCTCCTTAGACCTTTATCTTCAGCTCTGTTTCTCTGGCAATAGAACCTGTCCTTAGGGGAGATGTCACATGTACTTTATAGCTTGCTGACTTCTACATGATCTGGATTAGAGACCACACCAGGTTCTAGGCCTTTAAGCAAAAGAAGTCATCTTCATGGCCATGTGTACTTTGCAGAAGAGTTTTGAAGTAGTTATGCCTTGAGTTTTATTGTGCACGTGGAATTGGAATAATTACCACCAGGAAACTTTTTCCAAAATTTTTCTGGTTTTAAAATTATCTAAAGTGAACTAGCCTGATCTCATTCTCCAGAAGTTTGATCCTGACTGGGCAGATTGGGTTGAACGGAGTTTCCTTCTCACCTAACTGGCATGTCTTTCTGCCATAATGCTTGTTGGGACCCCTTAAGAACCATTTGAAACTCCAGGTTCGCAGGATCCAATGCCCTCTTTTGACTTCTGTGGGCTCTGCAGACATGCTGGAAACACAGCCTTACATATAAAATAAAATAAATAAATAAATCTAAAAATTGTTTTTAAATAACCAAGAAAGTGGTCAAGTTCCTTATCTTAATGAGTGTAGCTTGATTCCTGTCTTTAGACTGATAAACTTCTTCTCTAGCAGAAAAGACATAAGCAAACATCAGGGACAAAAAGTTGGTGATATCTGGAAATATTTGGATGTATAGGGTTACTACTCTACATGTGTTGGTGTCCTAGTTAGGATAAGTAAAATCAGCTGCTTTAAGGAATGGTACCAAACGGGATTGATGAAACACTTCAGCCTTTCTGCAGGCTTTTGTCATTGTCCAAGGTGAGTCTGTGTGAAAGAGATTGAGGTAGGCAAGGCTGATTTCATCTTTACTTTGTACCTCATGAAGCCAAACACTGTATAGGAAAGAGAGGTGGGACCAAAGTAGAAGATCAAAGATCTTCATGAAGATGGTGCACGCTTGCAGTGAATAGTGAAGAGTTTTCCTTTTATCTGCTCGTCTTTCTTCCATCCCCCTTCCTCTCCTCTCTCCATCCCTCCTCTCCTCTCCTCTCTTTCCTCTCCTCCCCTACTTTCCCCTCCCCTCCCTCCTTTTCCTCTTTTCTCCCTGCCTCTTCTCTCTCTTTTCCTCTCTCCTTTTTCTTCTGCTCTCCCGTTTCTTCTCCTCCCCTCCCCCTCTCTTCTTTCCACTCCCTTCATTTCCCTCCCCTTTCCTTTTCTTATTCCTTTCTTTCTTTCCTTCCTTTGTGAAATATAGTATATTAATACACACACACACACACGCACACACTCACACACGCGCACACACACACGCACGCACGCACGCACGCACGCACGCACACACGCCAGAGCCAGAGCCAGAGCCAGAAGTGTACAAGCAGGGTGTTTTGGTCACCCTTTGCTACTCTTTGCAACAGGGTCTCTTGTTGATTGTTGCTGTCTGTGCTTGGCTGGCTGGCTTCCAGTTTCTCTTGCTGCCTCCCATCTCTCTGTAGGATTGCTGGTATAATAGATGCCCCAGTCTGGCTTTATTTGGGTTCTGGGAATCTAAACTCAGGTCCTCATGTTTGTATATCAAATACAATTTTTAACCCACTGAACCATTTCCCTTCTTGTCATTCCCCACCCCACCCACCCAGTGACTCCTCAAAGGGAGTAAGAGATACTGTTACTCTCTCCTCACTTGTCTAATTAAACCTTTATGTTCTCTCAGTATTCTCAGGGCTATGGAGCCTGGCCTGTAAAAGTTCAGGGAATTTGCTGAGTTTTGGAGTGGCTTTAGTTTTAAGAGTTTAGATAAGACTTCCAACTCATTTTTATGTTGGTGTCCTTTTAGGATTGATGTTTAAAAATAGTTCCTGTGTTCTGAAGATGAAAGGGCCAGCTGGGACTGAAGTGACCATGAAAGGATTTAGGGAAGCAGGAGATGCAGGGGATTTAGAGGCAGGAAGACAGCAGCGTCAGAGCAGGTCTGAAAACAGGTTGGGCTCTGACCACGACACTGACTTCAACTGAGATGCTTTTATTGAAGATTTTGAATTACATCGAAAAACAGATAATACATTTAAATGCACCTAAAATCAATTGGAGAGAGGAAAGCCGGAAGAAAATGAAGCTGTGTTCCCTGTACTCAGCCACGGAGCTCCTCTCACCCAAGGCAAGTTCTGCTAGTCTCTGTAAATATTCTTTGCTTTCAGAAACAAGAACCTGACAATACCTGCTTTCTAACTTGCATGTTGTCTCAGAGTGTTACCTTTGTTTGTGTGACAGGATTCGTGAGTGACACTTGAGAGATGTGGTTTGTGCTCTTTGTGATGAACCTGGGCACCTTTCCTTTTGTATTTCTACCAATATGCAAAGCTTTTATTTGACTTCTTTGCTTTGCCCATTTTTTCTTGAATTGTTGTTAGTTTTTTTGAAGAATTTATTATTATTATTATTATTATTATTATTATTATTATTATTATTACTTTTATGTGTATGGGTATTTTGCCTGCATGTATTTCTGTGCACCACATGAATTCTTTGGTACCCACAGAGGCCAGAAGAGGGTTTCAGACCTCCTGAGACTGAAGTTACAGGCAGTTCTGTGTGTGCTGTGAATCAAACCTGGGTCTTCTGGAAGAGCAGCTAGTGCTCTTAACCCCTGATGGGTTTCTCTAGCCTGATTGTTGCTATTATGAATTTCTCTTCTCTCTTTTTTAAAACATAATTTATTTTATTTTATGCACATTGGTGTTTTGCCTGTCTGTATGTCTGTGTGAGAGTGTCAGAAGCCCTGGGACTGAAGTTACAGACAGCTGTGAGCTGCCATGTGGGTGCTGGGAATTGAATCCAGGTCCTCTAGAAGAGCAGTCAGTGCTCTTAACTGCTGAGCCATCTCTCCAGCCCTGCTTGCAGTCTCCACGTTGAGCTGAACAGCATGTGAGAGGCAGAAACACTATCATTAGGAGTTAAAGTCATTCTCAGCCACGCAGCATGTTTAAGGCCAGCCTGAACCATTGGAGACCTTGTTTCAAAACAAACTTTTCAGTGATTTTTAGTTTGATTGCTCTCTCCCTTCAGTCGATATTGGAATGCAGATTTTTTTTTTTGAAGTTTAACTTTTTTTAAAAAATGGGTTCTCCCCCCCCCCAATCTATTTTTCTTTTTCTCAGAAGAAAAGAAACAGGAATGCCACATGTGGTGTCCATGACAAACCCAACCCTGGGGAACCATATGTAGAAGGATCAGGGATTTAAGGGCATCAGCTTCACAGAGAGTTTTTAAGCCATCCTGGGCTACAGGAAACTGTCTCAAACAACAGTGAAGGAAACAGGAGCCTTGACTGTATGCACCTCATCTAGACTTGGAAAGGAGGGAAGGGAAATTTTGGTCGGGATGCAATATATGAGAGAAGAATTAAAAGAAAAAAATGATGAATTTTAGCCAGTAGGCTGGGGTCAGACCCCGAAGAAGAAAGGACTCTTCTCGCTATACTGATAAATGCCCCACAGGGAGGTCTCACCTCTCAGAGCTTGGTGAACTAAGTTTCTCTTAACAGAATAATCCCAAATGTTTTAAAAGTCAAAAACAATAAAAATTTTCCTTTGTATTATTCAGTTTTCTATGTGTGCTGCCAAAGCAAACACCTCTTATGATTTTGGTACCAGTGAAGTCTCTTTGGAGATAAGGCACCTCATCCTGTGAAACAGTGTCATTTTTTAAAAAGATTTATTTATTTATTTTATGTGTGTGGGTACACTGTTGCTGTCTTCAGACACACCAGAAGAGTGCACCAGATCCCTATTACAGATGGTTGTGAGCCATCATGTGGTTGCTGGGAATTGAACTCAGGACCTCTGGAAAAGCAGTCAGTGCTCTTAACCTCTGAGCCATCTCTCTAGCCCACTTAGTATCATTTTATTTTCTTTTTTTTCTTTCTTCTTCTTCTTTTTTTTTTTTTTTTTGAAACAGGGTTTCTCTGTATAGCCCTGGCTGTCCTGGAACTCACTCTTTAGACCAGGCTGGCCTCGAACTCAGAAATCCGCCTGCCTCTGCCTCCCAAGTGCTGGGATTAAAGGCGTGCGCCACCACTGCCCTGCGAGCATCATTTCTGACATTCATGTCCCTTCATTCCTAAATGTATTTCATTACCAAATTGATTTCTTTTGCCTTAAAAATCCTTTTGTTTGTTTGTTTGGACAGTCTATCTACATAATCCTGGCTGTCCTAGAACTTGCTTTGTAGACCATGCTGGCCTTGAACTCATAGAGATCTGAAACTACTGTTCTTGCCCCCAAGGCAAGAACAAGTCCGTTTCCCACAGCCTGCTTTTTTTATTGAAATGTAGTTCAATGATAAAATGCTTGACTATCATGTATGAGGCCTTGGGTTTAATCCCCAGCAATACACACACACACACACACACACACACACACACACACACCATGTATCGGATCATACTCCCAGTGGATTAATTACTTGAGTAGGTAAATTAGAACAGAGCCCTGCAAGGTGACAGATACAATTCTAGCTGTTGAGAATGTGTAAATAAATATTAAGAAATCCTTCTTATTATCATAGTGCTGACAAAGAGAGTAAGCAGTTTGGTGCTGTGATAAGTGCTATGGCAAGTGGCAGGGGTAGGGGGCTTGGTACATAGCTATGGGGTGTGGCAGGGGTGGGGGGCTTGGTACATATTCAGTTCAAGCAGGTGGATTAGGAGGAGTCTCCAAGGCTCAAAGAAATGAGAATAAAGTAACCTGGGGGAAATATTCCTGGCAGAGGGAACAGCAAGTGAAAAGGAGGAAATCACATCTGGGTAGAGCTGAGAGTGCAGGAAATGGAGTGGGCTGAAACCTAAGAGCTAATGGAGGGGACACCATCATAGGCCATAGTTGGGAATCTTTTAAAGCTGTGGGTCCCAACCTTCCTTGTGCTGTGACCCTGTAATACAGTTCTTCATGTTTCAGTGACCCCAACCATAAAAGCATGTTTTGTTGCCACTTCATAACTGTAATTTTGCTGTGTAAGACTCTGGGGAGCCTTAGTTTACCAGAGGCCCCCCCCCAAGTGAACACTATGGAGTTGGGGGTCTATTCAAATAGCAAGAGGAATTTATTGTTCCAGAATGCCCGAGTCGCCCTGCACACACACACGCAGCCTGTTGGGCGAGCTTTTATACAGTTTTTAGAGCAGCAGCCATTAGGCACAATGTGATTGGCAGAACAGTGTGACTTTTAAACTGATTGGTCTTTAGGGAATGAGGTAGTAGGGGCTTAATCAGCCCCTTCCTTCCAGACTACCTGCTCTCTGACCGGTCTCCTCCAGGAAGGGTGGGGTGCCTACGTGCTCGGGGTCTGGTGGAATTTTCCAAAGGTCCTGAACTGGCCTCTTCACCAGTCTTAATCATAATGTAAACATCTGATATGCAACCCTCATGAAAATGTTGTTTGGCCTCCAAAGGAGTCATAACTCACAGGGTGAGAACCACCGAATGGGTTTTGAATGAAGAAGTAGCCCCTACCTACCCCACAAGCTTGGCTACTTGGCTTCTTTCTTTCCTTACTATACTCTAAACTGTGGAATGTAAATCCAGGCCAGGAAGTTTGGTGGGGTACAGCAAGTTGAGACCCTGGAGACTCAGTGGGCACACACCAGAGGCTTAGGTGACTCCCAGCTCCATGCCAGACTCCTGACTTGGAACATGTGCCATGCTTCTCATATAAAAGAGATGTGATCGCAGATCATGGAGGCTCAAGAAAGAGGTCTCCATGCTAATGAGGTACATAGAGGCCTGGAGGGTGTAGCCAATACGCTTCCCTTCCCAGACATTCCTTCCTGCAAAAGATATTTAATCTCAAGCCCACCCTGAGAAGTGGGGAATGGTTTAACGCATCTACTTTCCACTATGACAATAAATGATTTGGACTGTCTCTTTTCATTGGGATCTGCCATGGGGAGCCATAGAGAAGGCCTTTACCTACAGAGCTGCAGCCTAGTCTCCAGGAGAAGGCCTCTCTGCACTCCCAGCCACAACTGCCACCAAGCCTTTGGCCTATCAAGCCAAGGACTATCCCTGTGGGACCAGCAAGAGCTCTCCTTCCCTTCACTGCCCCCTCCTCCCAGCCCCAGGCTAGACTCAGCCCTTGGGCCCCCATTCCATTCTCAGTTCTTTCTTGACTTTCAGTGGTGGCTGGATATCCAAGGGTCTGAGAAGCTCATGGCCCTGGCCTGGTTGCCACAGGCCCAGGGACCCCCGAACAAGCTCTGGCTTCCCATGTCTCAGACTCTGCTTCCCACCCGGTGGTGTCCCAGTGCTTCTCTACAGCCCACACCTGCTTCAACGTTGGTGGAGGCGTGGGGTAAGCTCAGTCAAACTTCCCACATGCCGCCTCCCCAAGAGGCCGTGCCCTGTGGCAGAGCGGACATGGGACCCACGACCCCACACTAAACTATATCCCTATCCATACCACTTTTTTGGGGGAGGGGCAGGGTCTCTTGTAACCCAGACTGGCCTGGAATTTGTCATAGAGCTGGAGTTAGTCTTGAACACCTGATCCTCCTGCTTCTACCTCCCAAATTCTAGGATTATAGGAAACTGAATTCAGCACCTCCCAAATGTTTGGCAAGCGCTCTGCCACAGAATCATAACCCAACCCTGTTCTATTTTGAGAGAAAGTTTTAGTAGGTAGCTCCAGTTGGCCTTGAGAGCAGCCAGTATCACAAGCTTGTGCCAGAAGCTGTACGCTGTTCTCTGAATACACTTAGTTGTAGTTCATGGCTCCATAGCCTGTTCTTTCTTCCTGAAATGCAATGCTCACCTGAGATCTTTTCTTTCTTTCTCTTCCTTCCTCCCCCTGTTTCCAGTATTCCCCCCCCCCCAACAGAAGGCTTCTCTGTGTAGCCTTGGCCATCTTAGAACTCACTCTGTAGACCAGCCAGGTCTTGAACTCACAGCCTGCCTCTGCATCCTGAGTACTGAGATTAAAGATGTGCACCTTTGCCTGGCACCTACCCACCCACCCACCTTCCTTCTCTCTCTCTCTCTCTCTCTCTCTCTCTCTCTCTCTCTCTCTTCCTTCCTCTCTCCCTCTCTCCTTCCCTCCCTCCCTTGGTTCCTTCCTTTCCATCCATCTGTCTTTTAAGACAGTCTCACTTTATAGCTTAGAACTTGCTATGTAGACCAGGCTGCCTTGAACTCATCTGTCTCTACCCATAGAGTGCTGGGATTAGAGATGTGTGTCATGGTTCCTGGCTCTTACAGATCTTTATCCCTTATTCTGAAGCCCTTTGCAACACTTGGGTCCCTCTGCTCAATGGATCTTCTCTCAGCAGTATTGAATGTAGCCTCTTGTCCTACATCTATATGACTAGGGCCTTGTGAGAAAATAAACCCCACTGCATGTTTTAAATGAGATGGAGTTAATTTATGTATAAAGATTTTGTTTTTAATTATGTGTGTGGATGTTTGTCTTGTGTGTGGGTAGGTGCACTACCATGGATACCTGAGAAGGTCAGAAGAAGGTATTGGATTCTCTGGAGTTCAAGTCTCATGCAATCTTGAGCAACCTGATTTAGGTTCTGGGAGCAGACGGTCTTCTGAGAGAACTGCACACATTTGAAACTGCCGAGTGAGCTCTCTAGCCCCAAGATGGATTAGTACAAGAAGTTCTCATCATGTGGGTGGTGCAAAAGGCTGAGGCTGACCTGGGTCTAGTGGCCAGGCTCCCAGACACTCAGCAAGCTGAGGGGGAGGGGGATCTCAAGTACACTGTGAGTTCCAGGCCAAGCTGGACAATTTAGAGAGATAGTGCTTTGAAATACAAAGAACAAAAAGAAGACTGGGGGAGACAGCTTTAGTGGCAGAGCTTGCCTAGCATTAAAAAGGCCCTGGGCTCAATCTTTAGCACCACACAAAAAACAAAACAAGTAAACAACAACAAAAACAAACAAACAAAACAACAACAACCCCCCCAAAAAAGGCTCAGACCAGAAGGAGGCCACCTAAAGACTAACAAATGAAGGAGTGGTAACAGGGAATTAATTGCAAGGAAGTGGAGGCTTTGTCCTACAGTTCTGTATCTAGAACAATGGTTGCACATACTAGATGCTAAGCAAATATTTATTGAACAAATGAAATTTATTGGACAATAAGATTGACAGCCTACATTGTGTGGATTGTGCTAATCACAGCACATGGTTGGCCCTGTGGCAGCTTCCTAAGACTGTATAACAAGACATCGCAGCCTGGTGGCTTAAGACAACTTACTCCCTCACAGTTCTGAGGCACAGGTATAAAACAGAAAAGATCTTACCATAGCTACATTCCCTCCAAGAGCCCCAAGGAAGGATTCTTCCTTGTAGGGCAGAGTCTACCTCTCCCTCTTTCTTCACTCGGCCCTCTATGTGATGTGTGTATGCTGTGAGTTTGCTTTTAATATTGTTGTTTTGTTTTGGAGAGAGGGTCTCATGTAGGGCAGGTTGGCAAGATGATTTTGGATTTCTGATCCTCCTGCCTCTACCTCCTCGGTGTTGGGATTTCAGGTGTGCTTACTGGATCTGTGACTCAAGGTTTTGTGAATACTATGCAAGCACTTGGCAAACAGACAGAGAGGGAGAGAGAGAGAGAGAGAGAGAGAGAGAGAGAGAGAGAGAG